>JAZGLO010002755.1:0-26768 GCA_036873155.1 Biomphalaria sudanica
GAGTATGAGCGAATTATTTTAATCTATAAAATATAACTATAATTTGGAATAAGATTCTTCATAACCTTAAATGTTAGCTACTGCATTCATACTTTTATATTAGGTGGATAGTTTTATAAAGTCGAAGGCGAAAATACCTTTATGCATGAGAATTTACAAAAAATTTTATTAAAAAAAAAAGTGGTGGAGGGTGCTCATAACTAATAAACTGTGATAACCAATGATGTATAGACTCAGTAGAAAGGGGAAAATACTTTTAATTCGTTTCTGTATTATTCATGTAATTTACACTTAAAGGACCTTAAAAGAAAAAATTAGTTTTATATGAATAAATAAATTATTTAGGCCCTATTTATATATTAAAGCACTAGGGGTATATGATATGAAGTTATCTAGAACAGAATTCAGTTGAAACTGATGTATCTGTCAAGACATCTTTGAAATAGACTGTGGGAAAAAAAAATCAGCAAGTAGAGGATAGATAAGATGCACTGATGCTCACTTGATGATACATGATGCCTTAGTGCCCTTCAAAATTGGTATTAATAAATTATCAAGGTAAATGCTTTTTAATCAGGCCCACTTTTTCGAATTATACAATGTGTACATTTTTATTTCATTTTGTATAATACTTTAAACTTTTCTGGTCTGTAGGTTACAAAATGGCATAAGTTATAGAATTTAAAGAAATTAATTGCTTTCTCTGCTGATAGAAAGAAAAATTTTTTTTTAAAAATGGATGAAGCCAATGAAGCTATTACAAACTTAGGAGGTGTAACCACAGAAAGTTGTAAAGACAATACAACCACAACAAAACAGATATCTTCTGATGATCAAAAAGAGAAACCTCTGGATAAAGAAGTAAGCTTTTTAAAAAGAAGACAAATTGCACCAAATTCTAAGACAAACTAAATATTTTTTAGATTAACTGTCATTTTAGCTGTCGTGTTTGTGTTTGTAATGTTATTACAGCGCCTTGAGCCTACATTTTGTTTGTTAACAGGGCTTTATAAATAAAATTATTATTATTATTATTACTACTGATTATCCAAAGACAAATGTGTGTGTGTGTAAGAATAATGGACAAGATTATAGCTAAAGGTATTCTGATTATTCTATGGCAGGAACAAAGCTAAGCTGTTTTATCCTTTAGGGCTAATAGAATTCACATGCAAAAAAAAAATATGAGAAGGGTTGTATAAAGTGGGCTGTTGTTTTATAGGATATATAACAAAAGATTTCTAGTAAAACAAAATGTACCATCTTTTTCAGTGTAGGAAAGCACATATATCAGCTTGTATTTTGTATAAGTTGCTTACTTTTTCATAATTTTCTTTTTTTTTTCAGACTCTTCTGCTTGCTGGCACTCTTATTCTTGATGCCAAAGGAGGAAGAAATTTAGAATACATTCTAAGGGAGAAATATGTCAGGTGAATATAGTAGAGTATTTCTATTTTTACAAGTATTTAATATGGATTTATAGATGTACTTTTTCTGTGTCAAAGAATGAAAAAGGTACATTAACATATAACCAAATTTTTATTTTTTGCATATTTTTGTTTCGTAGTGCCGGTGATTATAAATTATAGAACAAATATGATTAAAATATTTAATTCAGTGAACTAGTACTTATTGAAAATGATGATGTTTTCCCAGAAAAAAAAATAATTTTCACATTCACACACACCTTTCACATATTCAATCCTTGCACCTTCTTCTTCTTCTTTGTTCTCATTTTACATGTCGGAGGGTTCAGATCAGTAATCCCAAATCTGAGATGAACCCCACAGTGGTTTCCAGATCAGGCAGTTCTCTGTATAGATTTTCCTTGCACCTAACTTTAACTGTTTTTACATTATGTTCAAGTTAGCATTAATTTTATTCTTTTCATATACTATTTATATTTAAAATATTGTTGAGACCTATACTATTTTAATTGTTACTGTATCAGAAAAGTAGTGCATACGTTTCTATAGCCTATTGAGTCTCCTTAAGATTAATGTTTTGTAAAATAAACCCAGATTATTGCCAAATGAAAGACACTCTCATGTAGGCCTATTAAGTGTAGACTAACTGTATGACTCAAGTTATATAGTCTTAAAAATATGTAATGCCAAATAAATATTTAAAAAAAAAACAACATAAACTCTTTATACAATAATTAATTAGCTACATTATATGGCATTGAAAAGAGCTAGATCCTGGAAGTTAATTATACTATCTTGTGCTTAAATGAATTGTGTGGTCTTAATTAATGAGAAATTGATGTACATGAGTAAAAGTTTTGCCTGACATTATTAGAATGGATTTTGATTGGAAATAGTTAATCAAAAGACAATCAAATCATTAGAATGGGTGTATATTCTTATCTTATAAATTACATATGCTACTTCAAAAGGGAAGATAATTAGTTCCTACACATATGTATGTATATGTATGTTAATCAATGGCTTGAAATTAGTTTCCTGGCTGACTCAGACATTCCATTCCATGCTGTAATAATACTAGGGAAGAATAGTCGCTACTGTTTAGCAGTCTTAATATGTGGAATAAGAAATAAGCCTTTATCTTTCTTTTCTGAGTTTTTTATTAGGTTTTGTATATGTAAATAATTGCTCAGTGTTTTTTGTATTATTTGTATTCTACTTAACTTGTTAGTCTTCTGTCCTGAAGGGTCTCTAAATATTGGAAATAATGATTAAAATTAAAATTAATTAAAATAGGGTACATACAATAATAATGAATTGTGTGACAACATAATGTGTAGGAATATATATGTATTAATTGTTCACTATCTGATAACATTTTGTGTAAGTCAAAAAATGTATTACTTTTTTATTCTTCAATATTTCAGATCCTACATTTGGTATAACTCATTTTATCTCAGATGGGCTTTGTATTTCTGTTTAGCTTTCAATTTAAGCCTTGCTCTATTCGAACATCCAGCAGTACCCGGTGCATCGATTCCATATTGGGTAAAATTATGCTATTTTTTTAACCTAACAATGAAATATGCTTTTTTATTTATAAAGCTTATATCAACTCACTCTGTCTGTCTCTATCTGTCACTCTGGTCAAAAGTTTGAACATGTTTTTTCTCCCATTTCCCATCCTCGGATCAAGTTAAAACTTCAACTATTCATTGAACCTGACAAGACATGAATCAATGATTAATAATTTTGTTTGATTTTGAAATAAGGGGAATAAATGCTTATTAATGAAAGATGTGGATATATATATATATATATATATACATTTGAACAAGTTTTTTCTCCACTTCCCATTCTCAGGGGAAGTGGAAATTTTGCATACATATTCATAGTCAATAACAATATATGAATCAATCCAAAAATTAACCAGTTATTAAATGAATTAGTACTAATTAATTAATTTTTTATATAACAAAAAGGGAGCTAAATTCTGTAATTTTCAGTAAAATAGCAGTAATTAGCGGTTATTTCCCCATTGGATAAGCTTTGATTTTAAAAAGTATTTTTTTTTCTATTGCTTGTTTTTTTAAATTAATTTGTTTCTCTACATAATCTCCTTTGAGATCTATGCACTTTGCCCAGAGCAAAGTCCACCTGTCCAACCTATACAAATAGTAGGCCTATTTAGCATATAATCCAAAAGAGAATGCTGCAAAGTAGTAATTAAAATATAAAACAGTTCTTAACAAAGTGGATGGCAATATTACATAAAAATCTCTGTCCTTAGAAATAATAATTAAAAAACTGTTTGTTACATGTTACATTGTTAGGTCAAAAACCTTTCAGACCACCCTCATATCTAGTATGTGTTTATATATGTCCCAAATAAAAGTCAAAACCGTTTGACCAATCTTGATAAAACTTGGCATAAATGTTCCATAGCTCATAGCGGAGACCTTAGTCTATGTTTAATCAATAATGTCCCTCCTGCAATCGGAGGGTCCCTAAAAGATAATAAGTACCTAATTGTATCTCTATTAAAGAACAAAACTTTTTTTTTAATCGGGTAAACCCTTTTTCACAATATTTTATATTAGAATATGAATATGTTGGCTAAACGGGTTAACCCATTTTCACACTCTACTTTTATTTTCCTGGCAATATTTTAAAAATGTAAAGGGAACATTCTCTATGTTTGACATAGATCTTAGTTCAATCCAGTAGACCAATAATATCCAAACTATAATAAGGCCTGCGGGCTGTGAGTCATATCCGGCTAGTACTTTCTCTAATTTATGGCTGCATAAGCCAGTCCATCCTGATCAAAAATAATAATTGGATACACATTTTCTTTCAGGGAACTATGATTATGGAGTTAGTGTGTCTGTGTTATTTTACCTTCAGGCTGTCTCATGCATTCTACTTCCAGTATACTAAAGTTTTTTTCAAAGATGCTAAAAACATTTGTGTGCTTGTTATGATTCTGGTAAGTATAGCATTGAATATTTGTAGACTAGCTGTAAATTCTCATTAGTATAACATTGAAGACTTGTAGATAAACTGTATATAGATTCTAGTTGTATAACATAGCATATGTGTAGACTAACTGCTGTGTATAAATCTTAGTAAGACATGGAATATTTGTATACTAACTATAATATATATATATACATATATATATATATATATTCAAAAAGTTCCTACATGGATTATTACCTTCAACACTCTAAAGATTTGAACTGACATTTAATGTTAAGAGAAGAATTTGTGACAAAAAATGTTAGTGCTGCAGTTAGACCAGAGAAGTGTCAAGTACATCAGTCACAATTTTATTTAATATTTTTCAATTCTTTCCTTTTAACTTTCCCTTAATATAAAGAAAAAGAGTGACACATTGGTACATAACTTTAATCAATAACAATTCTTCACATCTTTTTGGGATTGGCAAAACGATGATTCTTAAATGATATTTTTTAAAATTTTTGATTTAGAGGCTTTATTAGGCTGTATTAAAATTTCTACAGAGAATATGCTATTCAATCCATCATGTTGTTTTATTTTTTTTTTTTTCAGTTAACAATACTAGACATGATAAGTTACATTATTTGGAGCAATGTGAACACTGATGTTCCTCCTGTTAGGTGGTCCAGACCACTGCGTCCATTGTTTATCATTAATTTTCCAGATGGAAAACAAGTACATACATTGAATCATTTGTTTAGGTTTAGCTGACATTAGTCTTTACTGAATAATTGATATATCATACTTCTTGTACTTTACCTATTGGTACCTCATTGTATGACTAATACCATATGTGTACTTCATTGTATGACTAATACCATATGTGTACTTCATTCTATGACTTATACCCTATGTCTACTTCATTGTATGACTAATACCATATGTGTACTTCATTCTATGACTAATACCCTATGTGTACTTCATTGTATGACTAATAGCCTATGTGTACTTCATTGTATGACCAATGCTTCATATTTCTTATTGTTTACCTATATGTTTTTCATTGAATGACATGATCCCAGGCCTATTACACTGTGCTAACTATTTGACATAATGCAGTCTTCATAATTAATTTTGTTTATTGTGTTTTCTGTTTAGATCCGCCGAGCCTTCAGAAACATACGACGAACTATCCCAGACATTGTAAACGTTCTTATTCTGTTTCTTAGCAGTGTTTTGTTATTTGGACTCTTTGCTTTGAAACTTTTTAATAAAAGGTATGCTTTGTACTTGAATTTTAGAAATAATAATAGCAATATTTTAAAGCTATTTCTTTTTTATCAAAGGAGGCTTTATCGATCTTAATTTAATTTTTCAAATAATTTTGTAATAAATCACTTGTAAAATACTTTTTTTTTGTTTTTCAGAGGCTTTAAATATCCAAATGGGGAGCCTTATTTTAGCAATTATTTTGACAGTATCTGGGATCTTTATGTCTTGGTGACTACAGCCAATAATCCAGATGTTATGTAAGATTCAATTTAAACTTATTACAGACTCATATACTGATCTTTTTAAGTTATTTTTTTTCAAATTTATAAGTAGGCCAAAAAGTATACATAAAGATTTAGCTTAAAATATTTAAAGGATTTATCTCCTGTTACATAGTAAAATGGTCTAAACATTGTTTCTTCTGCATATTGTCATTCTCACACTGCTGATTGTAAGTCCACTGCTGCTTTATTAAAGTTTAAATGTTCTTACTTGCTTACGGGGCTAGATTTATGACAATTTAAGACTGTGCAGCTGCATAGGTCCTCAATCTTTATGATGGCCACCACATTTTGAAAATTTAAACAAGTTATCTGTTTTGAGAACATAAGACTCCTATTGACTTATTAAAAACAACACACCACTATGAATTTGTACTTTAATAGATATAGATATTTTAATCCCATTTACAGAACGCACAATGTTAACAAACAATGTTAACACACAATGTTAATAATGTTTCTTTATGTTCATTCCTTTTCCAGCTCCACTTTCTTTTCTTATATCCTCTTTCAACACACATTTACACCATTCTACATTCCACTATGGGGTGCAGTGGCTGAGTGATTAAGCGCTTGGCTTCAGAACTTGAGGTCCTGGGTTCAAATCTTGGTGAAGACTGGGATTTTTAGGGCACACATGGGTCCACCCCTCTAATGGGTACCCAACTTTAGCTGAGGAATGTAAAGGCGGTTGGTCGTTGTGCTGACCACTTGACACCCTCCTTGCTAACTGTTGGCCAAAGTGCAAAGAAACAGATGACCTTAATATAGACCTATAGACTTCACTCTTTTTTTTTACATTCACTATGCTGTGCACCAAAACAAAACAATATTCATATTAAATATAAGAAAATAAAGGAAATGAGAATAAATTAACGAGTATTCAAATTCTTGCTACACCAATATGACATGCTTTTAGATTTCTTAACATTATCAAGTTCATTGAAGAGAGTATGGGCCAACTAAAAAATCCTTCACATGACTTCCACTTACTAAAGTTGGGCACTGGTTGCTTATATAAACTGTCACCATCACATATTTCTTAGTTTGTTGGACCATTGGGGCACAACAGAAGATATAAACATTACTTTAAAAAAAAAGTACTCACAAATCAAAACACTATCAACCTTTTGTAAAATAAAGCATTAATAAAAATACCTTCAAAAAAGTTAATATTTTGAAAATTAATTTCCTTTAAGATTTTACCAAAGTTATATTTTTATAATTGTACTTTTTTTTTAAGTAAATTTTTTTGGTTTGAAGGCTGTGTTCTAATACTTGATGTGTGTATTTGTAAAATGGCTTCCTAGTCACATGGTTTGTTCTTCAAATTGCCATCACAATGATCCTGAATTTGAATACTGCCTTCTTACATCCTCTGCCATCCTGCAGGAGGTTTTGACCCAGGATGTAAAAATCTTCATTTATGAAGGAACATCTGAAGGAACATCTGAAATTTATGAAATGAAACAAATTGTGGTCGAGAGGCTAAGTATGCTTGAAATTGGCTTGGCTTGGCTAACTATGAAGGGGGCTCGAGGTTCGACACCCAACTTGAGCAGAGTTGTGTTTACTGAGTGCCTAAAGACAGCACAGAAAACCCTCTCCCAGTTACCACCTCCTCCCACTGGTCCACAAATGTGATTGGACCATAGCGCTCTGAGCAAGCCATAAGCATGAAAGTAGCACTATATAAAAGCTATAATTATTATTACTATCATTTATTAAAAAAAACAAGAACAAAATAATTCTATAATTAAATGTTTTGGTGAAGAAGTGTTAACAATTGTCACTTTCCACCAATATTGTGTGAGCAACACTGGAGGTTGTTTTCAAAGTCATTCATTTCAAACATATAGAGAATCATTCTACTGTATGCTTACTCCAGGATGCCTGCATACGATGAAAGTAATTGGTTTGCTTTGTTCTTTGTTATCTACTTGATTATCTGTCTCTACATCTTCATGAGTATTGTGCTGGCTACAATCTACAACAACTACAAGAAAAACTTAAAGGTTCTTATTTTCTATAACATTTTTAGCATTTAAATATTTTAAGTTTTCGACAAATTAACGAAAATATATGCTTAAAAAAACTGTTTTAAGTTCAATTTTAAAAATGTGTCAATTGTTTCAAACTGATATTATGGAACAATTCACCTAAATCAGCCAGGAAAACCAGTTTCGTAGAAGAGTTAAAATCTCAAATTAACTTGCACAACTACGTTAACACACATGGATATGCGTAGGACGTATTTTACTATTCTTTTGGACAAACGTCTGTTATTAAAAGATACGAATATCTGACCAGATACTTTTTCACCATTTCAGAACGAGGTTAAACAAGCAGTTTTTCAAAAGCGTAAAAAATTAGCTAAAGCATTTGATCTTCTGAAAGTGAAACACGATCATCAAGAATTCATTTCATATTCCCGATGGACACAACTAGTCACCATCATACTGCCTGGCCGATCTGAGACACACACTGACCTTTTGATGAAAATACTTGATCATGACAATACAAATGTTTTAAGTAGGTCAACATCTTTTCCTCTTATTATATAACTTTTTTTTTTGCAGTGTTATATGATGTGGTATTTTCTTTGCAGTGTTATATGATGTGGTATTTTCTTTGCAGTGTTATATGATGTGGTATTTTCTTTAACTGAATGAATTACTAAATTTGTTTCATCCAAGATAGAAATAGAAAATTTATAAACTACTGTATTCCATATTTTTATTATTTCTTGTATTCTATTCAGGCAAGAAAAACTTTCTGAACTTAGCTGACCTTCTACAGGTTCAGCTGACTGAAGTTAAAGATCGACTGACGCTATTAGAAAAACATTTTCCATCTATTTATAATCATCGCCTTAGTGAATATTTCAAGTTTTTTGTCAGGCACAGGTTAAGTTTCTATTCAATACATTTTATCATTATTCTAATTATCTTCTTTTTTGTAGTAACGTCTGTAATATATAAGATAAATATCTTAATTTTTTATGCTACTAATTTAAAAGGCCTCTTTTTTTTTTTTCAGAGTATTTCGCTATTGGTTTGATTTGCTTATAATTGTGAATGCTGTGTTTATAGCCATTGATTTGGATGCAGCAGACTGGTTTTTCTTGGCCATGTTCACAGTTGAAATTCTGTCAAAACTCTATGTTTTAGGGGGGAAAGAATTCATGTCCAGATTTTGGAATATGTAAGTATGATACATTAGAAAATTTAACATCTTATATTTTAATAATATGCAAACATTCCGGGCCTATTCAGACCTTACAAGCCATATGAGAATGCACAAAAATGCAATGCAAAACATTCATCCTCCTAAATGACAAAAGTGGTCATCATTGTATTAAGATGGATGAACTATATATAACAGTGTTTCCCAAACTGTGCTCCATGAGGCCTGAATAGGTGTTCCATGAATTACTGGAAAAATTAACTAGTAGGTCAACACATGAATTAATCTCCCTAAAAAAAAGTGCTCTGCTAAATACTCAGAATGTGTGAAGTTAAGTTTGGGAACAACTGATGTATATCATGAAGTCTATGCTAAATAACTATATGATGACAATCATGATATACATTCTAATTATTTACTTATTAGTTATGCATTCAAATGATTAATTACTAGATTACTACATCATAGAAAACACTTTTTAACTTAACACACTCAGTGATCCAACGCACTGGTCATGTTTGTGTTAGACATGCAGATCTTGCCTCTTTTCATTTGTTTCTGTGGTGATATGGCATCTTTCTGTGATTATATGACAGTTTTATCAGCCCTATATTTTCATTGTTAAGATTGTATTACTTTTTGTATGATACAGAGCTTATTAAGAGCTATGACCTAGGGGAAACTCTGATTACTATTTCTTAGATTTATGGCATTGCGCGACGTACCATTTAGGACATTATGAAAAATAAGGGGAAAATAGCCCTTTTTGTGAAAATACATTAAAGACACCAAAAGAAAAGCCCTTCAATGAAGCTAATATCCCCAATATGAGGAATCTCTATTTCCTCTATTTTTTAATATATTTTAGCCTTGAATGTCTAAGAGAACGTCTTATTACATCATAATTAGAATGTTTGGGATGTCTATCAACTTAAACAAATGCAGGTCCAGCTTCAGAAGTCCCCAAACGGGACTGACCCAGCTCCACAAATAACTAACCCAGCTCCACAAATAAATGTGAATGGCCACTTTCTTAATGTAACCCACACCTCACTTACCATGGCAGCACAGTGTCCAGTGATGCGTCACTGTATAGAGAAATAAACAATCATTCTGCAATAGTAATTTTGGTCACCTATTGAGAGTATGGCAGAATAGGTCTTTTCATTTACCAACAAAAAATCAATGTTTGTAAAGCAAAGGTCCCACCTCACTTTTTTTACAGCTCTGAGATCTGAGTGCTCTATAGAAGGTATCTAAGGCTTCTTGAATGTTTCCATTAATGGTGCCTACGCTCCATAATGAGGATATGCTGGCAGGACTACTATTTACAAATAAGCATGTTATGCCGGAGGCCAGTGTGGACAGTATAGAAGCACTTTTATGTACATACCATTTTCTGCACTGGGTTGAATGCTTATTCTGCATGGGGGACAAATGCATGCCAAAGGCAATCTATTTTGGCAAACTTTAAGGAGGATAGCATAGCAGAGGTGCTTCCCCATGAGCAGCATAAAAATCAACTCAGGCGCCATTTTGCCCTCACTGGCCTAGGGAATTGTAGCTGGCAGTGAAACACACATTTGAAGCCCGAAGAAAAGACTTGTAGAAGACAGGCACAGAAGACGTAAGAAAATTTAAATAGACCCCAGTGGGCAATGGTTTTGTCTGCATCAGATATGGAAAAAGATGTGCAGGCTGCAACTGGGAAACACTGCACTCATCATTAATCTTTGGAATCAAAGACATGGCCATTATTATTATATTATAACAATGTTCATGACATATACAGTTAAATTCTTTGAAGTACAGCTAACCTTTGGTAATTTGGCGTTTTGTTTACCACTCAGCCACCATGCCCCCAGCTGTTTTTAAAAAGTTCCCCTTTCAGATGTAAAGATCATCTGTTTCTGTGGCCTATGGTTAACAAGGGTGTCATGTGGCCAGCACAACAATCAACTGCCTTTACTTTTCCCCAACTAATGTCAGGTACCCATTAGAGCTAGGTGGACTCAGAGGCACCCAAAGATCCCAGTCTTCGCTAGGATTTGAACCCAGGACCCCCAGTTCAGAAGCCAAGCGCTTTACCACTTAGCCACTGCACCTCCCCCAGCTGTTTTTACTTGCCGAAATACATCCTTTCAAAATGACTTACAATAAAATATTTTAAATTTGTGCATATTTTATTTCTTTCTTTTCATCTGAAAAACAATGCAATGCACTCACAGTAATTCTAATAGATTTGTTGCTTACATTTCAGCTTTGATGTAGTTATCATTGGAGGGGCATTTGTAGCAACCATC
The DNA here is from genome assembly GCA_036873155.1 of Biomphalaria sudanica. Taxonomy (NCBI): domain Eukaryota; kingdom Metazoa; phylum Mollusca; class Gastropoda; family Planorbidae; genus Biomphalaria; species Biomphalaria sudanica. The sequence goes on from JAZGLO010002755.1 coordinate 11,434, forward strand.
ATTGAATATTTAAACTTTGGTTAGTAAACCTATTTATTGAAAAAATGTATTGCTAGTTAGGCATACTAGTCAATTATATTTTATTACAAAGCTTATATCAACACATTCTGTCTGTCTGTCTATCTGGTAAAAAGTTTGTACATGCTAATTCTCCCACACCCATTCTCTGATCAAATTGAAATTTTGAAATATTTCATTTGCATAGACAAGATATGAATCAATTTTTTAAAGTTAACCAATAAGTCAATATTAAATTAATTTTTTTGTTTCATACCAATAAGGGAAATTAATCCTTCAGTATTCACAGATATGGTGAAATATGTAGGGCTTCATCCCCTTAGATACATTTTATTTCTCCCACATCCATTCTTGGATTAAGTTGAAACTTTAAACAATTATTTCTTTCACTAACAAAACATAAATCATAAATTTAACCAGTTTGTCAATAAATTATTGGTAATTATATTTTTTTATATCAAATTAGGGAAATAATTTCTACATTATTGAGAGATATAGTTGTAAGTGCAAAGTTCTTTCCTTAGAAAGAGGTTGTTTTTTTTGTTTGCTTGTTTTAATATTAGATTATTGATTAGCAGGAAAATTTTATATGCATTCAATTTTTTTTTGAGCTTTTCTTTATCAAACAAAGTAATAAATTTCATTTTGTTTTCTATGAGATATGGGACATGGTTGCATGGTTTGTAGTATGCTCTCTTGACTGTTGTCTTAAAGGTCCCAGGTTTGAACCCTGCCTACGCCATCCTGCGGGAGGTTTGAACTATGATGTAATTTTCTTTGTTTCTGAAGAAACATCCACAACATGTAAAACACATGAAAACAAAACATATATTCAACTTCTTATGCATAGAAATTATAATAGAGAACTTTGATGAACTTAACCAAAAGAAGCTGTGTATTTGTTTTAATAAAATGTGGATAATAAGATACACTTGTTTAAAAATGGTTGAGGAAAAACTGACTTGATATTAAGTCTGTCTTCTCATTTCCTGTACAGATAATAAGGAAAGTAATATAAAAGACATACTTCTGGTTCTTAGAGTTGTAAGATTGGTCAAACTATTTGGCAGCATCAAAAGGTACATCAGTTCTTTGTAATTCAATATTTTAACATTATTTATTTAGAACTTTATCAATACTACTTAATTCATAGATCATTTGACATAAACAAACTCTATTTGTTCTCTTCATAATGATAGAACATAATGAATTAAAACATAATTTTATCAATTCTTTCTATTAATTTGTAAACATCATATTTTTTTCTCTAGATTCAAAGTTGTCCTTCAAACACTGATAAACATTGGACCCTCTTTCTTTACTTATGGTGGAGTTATTTTTGTAAGGTTACAAAATTTATCAAATTTAGCTTTGTACATTTCTAAGAATCATTATTCTTTTTTAGTTTCTTAGCTAAAATTAAAAAATAGGTTTTAAAAATTCCATTGCTCCATATACTGGTATTTAAGTTTTTATAAGTTAGCTATAATTCCATAGGTTTTCTATAAGCTATAATTCCATAGGTTTTCTATAAGCTATAATTCCATAGGTTTTCTATAATGTCATATATTTTCATTAAAAAAAGTTCCCCTTTCAGACTGTGCAATCTATAGGGCAGATAATGTAAGGGTCATCTGTTTCTGTGGCTCACAGTAAAGAGGGTGTTATGTGGCTAGCACAATGACCAACCATCTTTAATTTTCCCCAACTAATGTAAGGTACCCATCAGAGCTGGGTGGGCTTAGATATACCCTCAAGATCCTGAAGTAAAAAAATCCAAGTCTTCATCAGGATTTGAACCCAGGACCCCTCGTTTTTAGAAGCCAAGTGCTTTACCACTCAGCAAAAGCTTAAAAAATTAGTTTTTTAAATTTCATTGCTACATATATTAGTATTTAGTTTTTTAGAAGTTTGCTATAATTCCTTAGGTTTTTTATAATTGGATACATTTTCTAAATTGTATTTTTTTTTATTTTCATAGGTTTTCTATTATTTCTTTGCCATTGTTGGCATGGAGATCTTCAATGGTTATATAACTTACTATGGCTATGACAGTGAGACGCCAGACACAGCTTTTTGTGGCAACATCAAGTTAAATAACTCTATCTTCTACCGTGAGCACTATTGCAACAACAACTTTAATGACATACTGAAGTCTATGGTCGTTATGTTTGAGTTGACTGTTGTTAATCAGTGGCATGATATCCTTTATTAAGTACCAGTACTTTCTGAAAATTGTGTTTCTGGAGTTAATCATTTTCTATAAAATATATATGATATAAATGTATATAAATATTTCTTCAAAAAAGAAGATAATCATTATGTCCTACGCATTTCATGTGTCAATCTAGTCAGGCATGTTAATTAATGACTTAAACTCTGTTAAGTCGTTGGTTTTCCTGGCTGATTTAGGCAACCCATTCCATTCTCTAATCACACTAGGGAAGAAGGAGCACTTATACAAATTTGTTCTAGCGTATGGAATAAGAAATGTGCCTCTATGTTTGTGTCTTTCTGATTATTTCATTAGGTTTTGTTTTCTATTTGTAAATTAAGGTTTGTATTTTATGTATTATAGCTACTTTACTTTTTATTCTTCTGTCCTTAAGTGTCTCTACGTTTATATTAGTGCTCTGTACACGTAAGGGGGAGTTATTAAAACAATGTCAGGTTTTTAGTACTAGGTGTCACTAGGCTCATGTTAAGATTTTAAGTCTGACTTTAATTAAATCGTTTCTTCCTACATTAATTAAAAATAAAAGTATGCTGCACTGAGCTCTCTTTCTAATAATACTGCACTAAACAAATATTCAAGTTTTGATTGTGATCAGTTATTTGATTTTTTAAAGATTGTATAACCAAATAATCTCAGGCTTGAGTGTCACCTTTTTTCACCTCTTAAACAACGCTAGGTTTGGCTAGGTGTACAAATAATTCAAACTATTCAGTTCCTTAACTCTATTTACTTATTGCTTCTGGATTTGTGGCTGTCACCAGCAAGGTTGCTCGACTCTACTTTTTTGTTTTTCATCTTAGTTGTGTTGTCATCATTTTGAAGTAAGTTATGTACAAACATTTTTTTTTTGTTTTAAAAATTTCAAATAATCCTTCAGAAATGAATATTATGCACTTCAGAATGGCAGCAGGCTGTTTTGGAACTCAGGACTATCATGATGACAAATCTGAAGCATATTCTAAACCAAGAGACAACCAAGTTGTTTCACTTTACCAGTAAGCTTCAGGCAAGAGGGGCTTATTAGTACTGGCTGGCTTAGGAGAAGGAAAATTCTGAATTCAAACCTCTGCTGTCTGCAGCTATACCCAAACTTAAGAAAAGCTTTGGAAGTCAACCCTGAGGAAAAATCAGGATTTGGGGATCCTTAGGCAGTTGGAGCACAAAATGCTACATCTTGGCAGAGCCTGCAACGCTGCTGATTCCAAACTGTTTTGGCACTTGCTGTTACATCATTTGCTAGGAGAGGGGAGCACTGCAGTTTGGGTCACATAGCTAATGCCCAGGCATTCATCTCATAAATGCATATTCGCATGTTCTACCTACTTTGTGATAAATGTTACATGTTTGTTTTTCATTGTTGTGTTTTTTAAATTTTTTTAAATATTTTATTTTTCTTCATATAGTCCTAATTTACATTTTTCTTACAGTATTTTCACTGCCTTCATACTGGAAGCTTTTATTCTTGAATACACACTGCAAACAGTGCCTAGATTAGAGTCAGTGGTGGAATCAAAAATCAAAGAGTTGGGTCTGGGAATTGGCATGTATGATTTGATTTTTCCTTTCTTTTGATTCTTCAAAAATAGATTATTAAATAACAATAAATATATTAATGTAAATAACATTAAAGGCGTTAGTTGACAGTATTGACCTAAGAAAAAAAAATTAATTTTATTTGGTAGCTATACAACTAATAGGCCTATCTATGTTTTAGCATAGTATTTGATTGCTAATGGATTCAACACAGATTTGTATTGTAATAATATTTTTCATATATTGGTGCCAACTGTTACTGTTATAATAGATATTAAGGTTAAGCCTGAAATTCAGAGTAGACTGGTAGCTATCTTAGAGATGACTGATTTTAAAAAAATAACTTGACACACATTAAATGAAATGATAATTTGAACAAATAGGAAAAATAAATGTCATTTTAAAATCTAAACAATAAAATTATTTGTATATATACATATAATATGTATGTATGTATTATCATATAAAATTGTCAATATCTGTAAGTTTAAAGGCTAATTGTTTAGAGTTATTTTCTTTCAGTTTTAAATCAAAAAACATTATTTGGTACTGTACTTGTTCAATCTTAGTACACAATGATGCCACTTTTATTATTTATGTCACATCTGGGCTCTGGCTAGGAAATGGAAATGATTAAAACATACAACTATCAGTTGCATACGGCTGTCTCAGAGTCCTGTGCTAATGGGGATGTTATTTATTCTAAAGAGTGATATTGGATTTGGCTATCCAATTTTCCCTTTAAAGACACTCGACTCTAAATATTTTTTAAAGTAATCAAATAGAGAAGTTAATTTTTGTGTTTATAGTATTATATAATTGCTAGAATTAACGTCTTTCTCTTAATAAACTTATTGATTGTTTACATAATTATTTCTCAACCTCTAAAGTGAAAGAAAATGTTTTCTTATATTGTGACTAGGAAAACACGTAAACATGCCATTCAAGGGCCTAGTGGAGATGAAATTATACTAGTGGAAGATGAACAGACTGAGGACACAGATGAAGTGGATAACCAGCAAGTTGAAACTGAGGACGTAGATAACGAAATAGATCTGTCCAAGGAAAAAGGATTAAAGTTCCACTTGAAAAAACACAGTGCGTGAGCTGCTATATTCATTTGTATCATTTATTAGTTTGCCAGCTTTGGCATAAAAAAGTGAATTAATAGTTACAAAAAAAATCTGACAAGTAGTTTATCATCTGTAGGATAAATCAATTTTTGATGAAATAGTATTGATATTACATCTTAATATCATAGAATTATTTTTAATATCCTGGTTGTACATTTTTCAAACATTTTTTATTTAAACTAATTTTTTATGTTAACATTTTTTTTCCAGGTCGTAAAAAAACAGAAGTCCTTCTGCAACAAATGTTTCAAGGTGAGCTTGGTGATGATGACGTTGATGACGTTGAAACCTACAGCAAAGAAAGAAAGCTAACTCTTGAAGCATTGACTTAGACAGGAATGAAACACTAAAGTTTTTAACTACAGCTCTTCAAATACTCAATTTACTCAAATCTATACTCATAATTTATAATTCCCTTAGCATGATTTTGTACAATGTAAATATTATGAAGTCATATTTATTTGCTTTAATGGCAATTCCACTATTATGTATTTATCAAAGAAGAAGTCACAATGCTTTGAGCTTTTTTGTTGTTATTGTTTAAAAGACATTCCAGTTTTATTTGAGACTGTAGTAATGACGGCCATTCTGGTTGCTGTTTTAACAACATTCCAGTTTCATTTGCTAATGATTACCTAGTCGTTAGTGGTTGGCGATGTTGTTGTTTTTTATAACATTCCAGTCTCCCCACACACAAACACACACACACAGTATTGTATTTGTTGATGAACTCTTTTGTTGTTATTGTTTAAATGACATTCTAGTTTTATTTGTGATAATGGTAACGACGGCCATTCTGGTTGCTGTTTTAACAACATTCCAGTTTTATTTGCTAATGATGACCTAGTGATTGGTGATGTACCCAGTACTGTATTTGTTGATGACTACCTTAAAATATTACGAAATCAAAAGCTGTTGGTGTTGTTTCAATGATATTTCAGTTCTGTTTGCGAAAGTTTAACCTAGTAACTTACTATACAATTGTGATGCAAACACCAACTGCAAGATTACATTGTCTGTATAAAACCTATGTTCTTGTCCCCCTCCCTCCACTGTTACATTATTTCAATAGAGTTTCTCTTGATGTTCCTATTGTATTAAATACAATTCTTAAGTTCTCTTTTATATTTTTTAAAATGTATATATATTAGTGATTTTTTTTTTTACCAAAGTCGTAACTGTATTCTAGTTGTCATTTTTTTTTTTTGCATCACTGCCATGTAACTGCAGTCAATAGATTGTTGTCTAGCTGTATCATCAGATGGCTTGCAGTTGACAGATTATCATGTAACTGCAGTCAATGTATTATTTTTCTTTCTCAGCTGTAACATCAGAGAGCTCACTAGCTCTATATCTAAAATGAAATGGTGGTGTCCAGATTAAGCATTTGTATTTACATTTTGTTCTTGAACGGGATATTTTAGAACCAGTAGAGTACAGGCTGCAGTCTTCAAAGTTTATTTATCTTTTATGGTACAAGTTTGTCTTTTTATGATGCCACTTCAAAAGAGGTGGGGGGGGGGGGGGGGGGTTTGAAATGCTTGTTCTGTTTTGTCATCTTCAAAAACATTTGTTTTCTCATCCATTTCTACCCTGTTTAGATGTAAATATTAATTATTGATCATGACAAAATAGATTGTACAATGCTTCATTTTTCATCTCTTCCATATAGAGCAATATTTCTGACTGCTTAAACTGCTTTTTTTATGTTTATTGGTGGTTTTATTTCTCTGAATGTGTGTACCAGCTGAGATCCATCTCAGAATAGTCTCTTTGTTGTTAATGTTGAGACTCATTTATATTGCAAACATTTCTTCAAAGAAGAAAATATTTATGTCAAGTGCTGTTACTTGATTTAGAAAGCATCAGTTTCTTATTCAGAAATACAATGTTTGCTTAGAAGGACTTTAATAAAGATTATATTATTTTTCTCTTTCAAGTGCTGCATATTTTTGTGTCTATTGGGCTTCAGTTTTAGGCTCAGTGTTTCACTTCATGAAGAAAGTGATGTGTCAGTGTTTCACTTCATGAAGAAAGTGATGTGTCAGTGTGTAACTTCATGAAGAAAGTGATGTGTCAGTGTGTAACTTCATGAAGAAAGTGATGTGTCAGTGTTTTGTCATTAAGTTGTTTTATTTTAAAATTTGGGTGTAGACATTGATTTCTATTCTTTCATCTATCAAGACCAGGGCATTGTCTTCATCGCTCTGGTGATTTGTTTTATTTTACAGCTCCTGTCATCCACAAACCACTTTTTGTGCTCCATTTTGTTTTAATTTGGCTACAGAAAGTCATGCTGTTGCAATTCTATATAGTTTTTTTCAGGACACATGATTCATTCAATCTGTAAAACCTATTTTTGTCTATTAATGTCCGACTTTGTTTTTTTTTTGCTTTTAATGTTGCATTTTTCAAGTGAGTTTCAAACTGGTGAAGGCTGTAGCTTTTGCGTCACTAGAGAGCTTCTCAATTTATCAAGAGATTTGTCTTAAATTTCCATGCATAAATTTTTTGTGCTAATGTTTGTAAAATGTTTTACACGTTTCAGATGTTCCTTAACAGTTGAAGATAATTTATTTCCTAGTCCAAACCTTCCACAGGATGAGGGGGAATGGGCAGGATTTAAACCCAGGACCATCAATAAGTCCGAACGACAGTCCAGCAAAGCAAACCACACATAGGCATAGTCAACTGCATAATATTTATTCTTGACTTTCACTGGTAAATTTAGTTTCAGATCGTGAGTATAAATTCAAAGAGTGGTAATTGCACAAAACTCATCATTGGGGAAAAACAATTTCTTGTGTTTACTGTACAGCTTCATTTACTTTGCATGACAACTATTGCTTTGCTTAACATTGATGATTTATTGTCATCTTTGAGCGGAAACAAACTAAAGATGGCACAAACATGAAACATTTAACAGCAAACAGCTCTAGAATTAAATAGTTTTATGTAGAGAATATACAGTAAAATAAAGACCGGCTTTGGCCAGGGCATAAACTGCTTCTCACTTTGAAACTGTTTATCTAGAAATATTGTTACTTTTAATAAGTTTGTTTTTCAATGCATAAAGCTCTGAGATTAACAATAAAAATATTTTCATTAAATAGTGTATATAAAACTATATATTTAAAGAACAGTCATCTATGTATTGCTATACTTACACTTTTTGCATCATGAGAGCATATAATTATTTCAAATAAATTTGCCTTGAGATTATTCTATGTCATTTTTAAGTATTCTTTATCCTGCCGGTATGTACAATTTTGTTCACTTGCATTTAATTACCACTTACATTTTGTTTCATGTTTAAAAATGTTTATTTGTATTTCTTTACAAATGAGCTCATTGCAACTTGTGATAACCAGGGAGAGTTGTCTCAGCATGACCTTGGTCACATGACTTCTTCTCACTATGGCCAAAGAATTGATGTAGTCTCCTAAATAAATGTCTTTGTTCTTACATTTAAATTTGTCTCATATGTGCCCTTGATTTTTGTTCACCCACTCATGCTGGTCATTATATAGCTAATAATTTATTTTTTAATACAATGACATCATTGTTGAGTATTTCAGCATTATCTCACCTAACTATGCAGTTGTTTGTTCAGCATTGTCTTTACCTAACTATGTAGTTGATGTTTGTTCAGTATTGTACTTTATTCAGTATTATTTTTTATCATTATTTATTTTTACTTTTGTTGTTTGTTTTTTTTTCAATATGATAGCTTATTTATTTCTTTGCATGTCAAATAAAGTTAATGGAATTGTCCATAGCTAATAATAAATGCATTTTAATATTTATGCTTTTTTTTTTTTTACTTTACTTTTTACTCACATTTTATCATAAATGATAAGTCATTTTTAAACTATAAACTAAATGTTATTTAAACAGTTGATTCTTACTACATACCAGGTCAGACAAATGTCTTTTATGTATATTGCTCAGAGATTATGGAAATTGTTCATGAACTTAATACAGATTTTTAAGAGTTTTGTATTGTGTGTAGCTATCTGAATAATTTTTACATTTTTCTTGTTAAAATTTTTAATTTGATGCAGTTTAAATGTATTCACAAAAAAATTAAGACTGTTTTTTTTTTATTTGATTGTCCTTTCTGGTATCTTGTTAGGTCATAACAGAGTTTGATGCAGGAGGGTGAATCCAACAAATGTTTCCATAAAATTATTTACTCATTCACTTGTTCATAGAATGACTTTTTGTGCCTTGTCTTTGAGATTAATTTGTCATTTTAACTCTCATGCTTTTGTCTGTTATGTTATCACAGCACATTGTGCCTACATTATGTCTGTTAAGTTATCACATCACATTGTGCCTACATTATGTCTGTTAAGTTATCACAGCACATTGTGCCTAAATTATGTCTGTTAAGTTATCACAGCACATTGTGCCTACATTATGTCTGTTAAGTTATCACAGCACATTGTGCCTACATTATGTCTGTTAACAGCTCTTTATAAATAAACAAATTATTTACAATATTTCATAATTAAGTGAAGGCGCATTGGCTGAGTTGTAAAGTGCTTGGTTTTCAAACCAATGAGTCCTGAGTTAAAATCCTGGTGAAAACTGGGATTTTTAGGAAACCTTAGAGTCCATCCAGATCTAATGGATACCAAGTGAGGAAAAGTAAGGGCAGTAGTTCATTGTACTGGCCACATGACACCCTCATTAACCCTGGGTCACAGCTAGATGACCTTTACATCATCTGCCCCATAGATCGCATGGTCTGAAAGGGAAATTTTATTTTTTCTTCCTATGGATGAGCCCAATTTAAAAAAAAAAAATGTAATTTTCCATTGTCGCCCAGAGTGCCCCCATGCCATACATAAAACTCAAAAGTAATCCAGAACGTCTACAATGAGGCCACTAAATAGTGCCGTGTTGAACAACAACACTGGGGACTGGTTGTGACAAGACAAGGCCGCCTACTCTCACCAACTCTTTTCAATATCTTCCTGGAAAGGATAATGGAAGATGCTCTCGACAGCTATAAAGGTACTGTAAGCTTTTGGGGAAGAAGCATTCGCGGATGACATAGATGGCCTGACAGGGACAGAAAAAGAACTAGATGACTTGGTGATGCGCATAGACAAGACTTCCGCATCATATGGTATGCAAATCTATTCCGAAAAAAACTATGACCAACATGGCTTTAAAAGGGGCATCAGCATTGCAGGTGATAAGCTGACGAGTCAGTAGTTTTAAATACCTCGGAGCTATTGTCTCAGATGAGGGAACCAAACTTGAACTTCTGGCCCAAATAGCACAGTCCACAGCAGCCCTTTCAAATCACAAAACAATATGGAAAGGCATAGCCCTCGACACCAAAATCAGACTGATGCGCTCCCTTAAATGCTTGCGAGTCTTGGACGCTGACTGCAGAGCTAGAGAGGAGGATGCTAGCAGTGGAATTGATATGTTACAGAAGGATCCTCCTTCTTTAAAGACCGCATCACAAACGAAGAGATTAGGAGACAGGGTTACTACAGCGATTGGACCCCACGACGACCTGCTAACAATAAATTAAAAAAAAAAACGGAGACTAAAACTCTATGGCCATATTGAAAGTTCTTCGGAGCTTGCAAAGACCTTCCTTTCGGGAACAGTACTAGGAAAAGAAGGAGAGGCAGACGGAGAAAGCGATAGGAAGACAACATAAAAGAATGGACGGGCCTGTCATTGAAAGAGGTTCTATCAAAGTAAAAGACAGAGGAAAATGGAGAAAGACGGTCGACAAATCTTGTGTGTTGGTCCAACAGACTAATAAAGGATGGGTGAAGGTATGAGCCTAAATAGAGACATTTAGAAGATATCTTAATTTTAAATCGATTGGAAATTAAAAAATTCAAGTTTTTCTAATTTCTACATCGCCTTTGGAAATCATGGCTTCTTGCTAAGGTCCATTCATATAGTAGGCCTAAGCAAATTTAGGCTACACGATTGAAGGGGTAATAAATCTGTTCAGTTTGTAAGTTGACCTTCCTATTTTTGAATCATAAATGGTGGCGATTGTTAAAAATTTCATCCCTCTGTAGAACTAGACCAAGATCTAGATCTTTTTATTGTGCGTAAAATGAAAATGAGTAAATCTACGCTCTAGTAGGAAATATCGGTTTGCTCTAGACTAGATCTTTAAAATCTCTTAACTAGATATATGGGTGTCTGTAATTGAAACAAAAAGATTTGATCGATTGAGAATATGAAACGCAGGCTAAGTATTAGGTTCTAAGCATTTAAATATTATAGATCTAGATACTGAATAATCTTATCTTTTCAACATAGGTTTAGGCCTATAGTTTTGTCCAAAAGTTGGGACACAATTGTAACACAGCATTAAAGAGACGAAATTAAATTAACATTTAAACTATTTTATGACATAGATGACCACTGACCAGTCACCACGTAATTTGGTAGAACGGGCCATTTTATAAGAAAACTTAGGGTCAAGGTTATCACTGTGTCGTTTTCACAAAATGTGCACCCAGACTTCAGGAACATTCTTTCCAGTTAAATAAAAAAAGACCTTTATTTTCCCTGATTAATTTTTTTTTATTTATTTAATTGCGTGGATCACTCATGTAATAGATCGAGAGTTTGTAAGATAAGCGTAGACTTCGGATTGATAATTGTTTGGTAGAGTTTACTTGTACGAAAGGTCCACGAGTTCATGTGAAGTGTATGTAGATCTATAATTCTGAATGAAAGAAGATAGCTTTGGTCAGCACAACAACCAATCCGCATTTCGGGTTTGAGTTTTTGGCACATCGGCACAATTTTGGCCATGTCGTGCAGCATTTCGGTCTTAAACAGATGCCAGGTACCCAATAAAGCTGTATGATGTTATAAATGCAGAATAAAACTCATATAGCAACAACCAAAAGTCAAACTGGGGACGGATTTGTCTACAGGCAACACAATCTGTATAGCTTAGGGCCCCAAGCAGACATTCTGGACTTATAAAGTGCCCCATATTCAGCCCTAAACTATTTGAAACATGGGGCCCTTTTAGTAAACACGAGGTAGGTTTTCCTTTGCTCTTTCTTCTGTATCATATAAGATCAGAAATTATGGAAAATATTAATGAAACCATTTTGTGCGGTCCTTAACCTATAAACTGTTGCATATTGGTATATCCAGAACTGTCCATATATCAAATAGCTAAGTCTATATACGGTTATTCTCAGAGCCGGATTTAAGGGAGGGAGGGCGGGACCACAGCCTCGGGGGCATCCACCAAAGAGATAAAAATATCCGAATTTCGACGGGTCATTTATTTCTAACATTTGTTCCCCGAATTTTTTTTACGGCTGACAAATGTCGCGATTGAGCATGCTTGGAATAAGTAGGCCTAAATATATCTCCGGATTTACGGCATTGCGTCTAAGGGCCTCGCCCCCCACAAACTAAAAAAATACACTTTTTAAAACTATGCATATTAAATATTTTTTATAGGAACGTGAGATTAAGTTTACAAGAACTCTATTTATATATATTTTTTAAAAATATAGCATGCTTTTAGATGTAAGTATTTTCATTCATATGTGGATCTTTGTTAAACCTTTTGAAAAACTGTAGAGGCCTGCACAAAAATCCGGCCTCGGGGCCTCCACAAGCTTAAATCCGGCCATGGTTATTCTTGACTCTTCCTACGAATATTCTTTTGATTATTGGTTGATTTTTTTTTCTTGCTGGACAGCGTATTAGCTAACTCAACAACTGATCAATGCCACCCGAAGCTTCGCTAGACTTCCAGAAACGTAATATTTTCAATTTTTTCTACACCAAACAGCCAAGTTGTGTTACTGACCGATATGCCAAAACAGTCCTCCAAAGCCTCAAAAATTGGATACTTCCTTGCGTGTATCCATGCATTAATCTAGTGACATGTAAGCCTGGTCATGCTGCGTTTGCTTTTTAAGAAACAATATGTAGGCCTAGTGATAATAGCAATGTCTTCGATTCTGAAGATTTAAGATGAGTGCAGTGTTTCTCATGACAACGCAAACCTGTAGTTACTGGTACCTGCTTATTTTGCCACCTATAATGCAGACAAAACCGTTGTCTGCCGAGTGGGAGGGTTAGCCTACTCACGGCCCTACAGACAGCTGATGGCCTCTATAAGAGACGTAGGGCTCTCACGAAGGCCGCGGGAAACATTTGAGGCCCTAAGAAAACCTCTGTTGGAATACATGCACAGAAGATGAAAAGATGACAAAACGTGATAAAATAAGTGTACTGAAAAATGTCAAGGGAGAGAAGACACAACTGAATGAGAAAAGGGAGAGAATAGGAAACAAAATGGCAATATAGGTAATATGAAAGCTGAAACTGTATCTTATTTCTCTCTCTTTCTCTCTCTCTCTCTCTCTCTTATTGTCAATTTAAAAAATGTGACTTATATAAACACTAGTCTTTGACAGGTCGGAAACTGGCTGCGTATGACTCTTACCGAGTGACGTCACATCAAGCCAGCCAATCCATAACGGGCGATAAATCTACCGAGTTAATAAAGCGGCCTGTGAACACCGGAAGTTAGCCTTCGTTTGACCAATAAACAAAGTATTTGCTTATAAGTAAACACACAATTTAGATTTCATACTGTTTGGATACTTTGGAATTTAATAATCTAGAAGAAAACTTTCTAGGCAAACAAAAAATGTAGGTCTAATTCTGACAGCGCCGTGTTAACATGTTAAACTCAAGTTGCTGTTCTGGCTATCGCATGTAAGTTCTTAAGAGTTTTAGTGATTAAAAAATTAATCTAAAAAATAATTAGAATGTATACAGAGGGCGCACAATGACCTACATTTATATTTATTGAGTGAACTATGAATACATTTAGTCAGATCTATATGAATAAATAAATGATTACAATGAATGGAAAATCGGCTGTTTATTTGTTTAACCTTTGCTATAGCCTACTATCTTTTCCTATAATAACCCACGAGCTCTGACCTAGTTATTGAAAAATGTTTCAATGGAGCTGGGAAAAAACATCAACTGATAATACGTTTTGATTAATGAGCATTCTTTACTCTTCGGATTATTTAAAATGGGGTTACGTTTTGTAGACATTTTTGATGTCCTAAAACTATTTAAGTAGTTCTTGAGAGAGAGAGAGAGAGGGGGGGGGGAGAGACAAAGGACGAGAGAGTGATAGAGAGATATACAGATATTATATTTTAACTTGTAAAGTTTGAAATAACTTGAATAACTTCTTTGTGAATAAAACTAATGATAAATTTTATTACAATATAGACACATTTAACTTGAGATGAAATGCAATATAGTAGACTTTAGTAATAATGTAAAATGGTATTTTGAACAAAATCTAACTCACTACAAAAAAACACGTCTTTTCACTCTGGCAATCTGAAGTCGTCTGTTGTACATAAGACAGCTGATGACAATGTCGTTTATCTAGCAACATTAATAATAATAATAGTTTATGGCTTTTATATAGCGCTACTTTCATGCTTATAGCATGCTCAGAGCGCTTTGGACCAATTTCAGTTGTGGACCATTGGGGGGGAGGGGGTATCTAGGAGAAGGTTTTTCCGTGCTGCCTTTATGCGCTCAGTAAACACAACTCTGCCGGGTGTCGAACTGTTTATACAAGCACTTTGATATAATGCATCTACATACTAATAATAAGAAACTCCAAAATATAGGGTAAGAACTTTTTCTGAAAACAAAATGTCTGAAATTCTTGGGGCGGCTCTGCTATAGGCAAGTGCTATCACGGGGATGATGGGAGTTACAAATAAAATTGTAATATAATATTATAATATATATATATATATATTTATATATATATATATATATATATATATATATATATATATATATATATATATATATATATATATATATATATATATATATATATATATATATATATATATATAAAGCTTGTTTTCGAGTCTCAAGATTAAGTAGGGGTGCAGTATTTCACGTGACTACGCGGTTTAGAATTGTGATCTTCATATTTTGCCACATCCACCTCAAACATAACCGTTGTCAGCCCGTGGTCGTTGTAATTTCTCTTTGTCGCCGTCTACGTCATTCCTCGAACTTTTTAAATAATCTCTCATTTGTATCCCGCAACCTTTGTAAGATATCTCCAGCTGTCCGGTTAGGAAGTTGCCAGTTATAAGAATGCCTACAAAACGCATCAATCATCACTCGTTAGGTCTCTTTCATCACCATCATCATCATTCCTTTGAGTTCCTCCCGGAACATAAGACCTCCGTAAAAACAAGACACTACCCACGGTCTCTTGCTAGAGAGAGAGTTACATCTCTTTACGACTTTAATACTTTTAGCATTTTCACCATCCAACTTTTTTTTAGCCTCTGTAGCAGTAGCAGATTGTATAAACACAACCC
>JAZGLO010002757.1:0-11704 GCA_036873155.1 Biomphalaria sudanica
GGTTGATACAGATTGAGTCACCATAAGAATGCATCATATCTCACATCAATAGCAAGGCAGCTAAATATGGTTTCTCTCCAATGTCAGTTACAGAATTCTGGATCTATTGTTTGCAGTCATTCTGTTATATCTGAGATTTTTTTTACATCCTCTTCCATTTTTAACAACATATCTTTGTGAAACATATTTTTTTTCTGCCTAATCGTTGTCAAGCCTAAATACAGAAATAAACAGTGGCGTAGCTAGGGTGGGAGGAGGAGGGGCAGAGTTTGAAGATCCCCCGGGCCCCCACTTGAGGATGGCCCCCAAATGAGTGTTCGAAATTTGTTTTTAAATAAATTAAATATTAGGTCACTGTCATGTAATTTTTCTTTTCACGTTGTTATATAAGCCGGTGACCCTGTTGCGTTTATTCCACACAAATAATAAACACTTTCCGTGAGGGGTTACTCTCAATTTCAAGGAGTAGCGCTGACTAGTGCCGTGTTACTATCATGAAGTAGTAGTTTAGGGTAGTTTATTTCATCATCCTTATTATTTCAGAAAAAAACTGATAAAAGCTCTGAAAACAATGGAGACCATGAACGTGTTGAAGAAAAGTATCAATATTAAGATGATTCATACAAAGATACTGCAGTCTAAGAAGTGAAAATGTCTCAAATCTATGATAACGCAGCCTCAATGAGTGGCCGTCTTCCGCAAAATGATGGGAAACGGACGAAAATGATCAGCCAATCCATCGAAAAATCAAAAGAAGGTAATGAATGCTATAGATTTCCTGTAAATAACCAGAAGAAAGAAGAGACTTGATGGGGAGTTGAGTTCTGATGTCGGAATGTCAATATAATTGCAATTCAAACGTGATGCGACAGAAGTGCTGGACAGACTTCATATGGAGATGAAGGACAGATTCCAAAGGCTGGAAAACCATGTGGACACCTTTGGGTTTCTTCTTGAACCAAGACATCTCTTGGAGTCTATGGGTGATGACACACTGATGAAAAACTGTGTTACTTTTTCTTGTTTGATGAAATACAGGCAAATTGCTTGTTCAATGTAATTGATGCACGAGCACTTTGCATCGACAAACCAGTGAAACAATCACCAATCGACATATTGAGGAAGCTGGCTTCATGTGGTAAGCACGACGTGAAGCGGTATAAATTGAGATTTGTCACTTGTGTATTATTCCGCCAATAAACAACGGTATTATTCGTTAAAAGATTTTTAATGATTATTTCTTGTTAATTTTACTGATATAGTGTACCAATTAGAATGTAGAATTAATTTTTTTAAGTACATTATCTAATGTCATTATGTCGAATGTCATAATGCAAGGGGTCCCCAAAGAGGTCAATCTCCCTAGCTACGCCCCTGTGCATAAAGATGAGAATTCCTAATCTATTGAAATAAAAACAAGCTCACCCTCGCTGTAACTTTGGCGTGTTTGAAAATACTATCGTTTACTGTGTCAAGACTGTGGGTTTTCTAAGCTTAGCAGTATTTTTTCAATTGTCATTTATGTATGCAAAATGAATATTATAAACACTCAATAAACAAGGTTACAAAGACAGTTTGTGTGGAAACACAAACTAAAAATCGGCCCCCGAAATTGTCCACCAAGGCTGGTAAAAAGGCAGGTTTCAATATTTTCAGAAAGAACATCAGAATGAAAAATGACAGAGAAGAATGGAGGAAGAAGGTTGACAGATCTTGTGTGGTGTCCCAGCGGTCCGGCATGACAAAGGATAGGTCAATGTGAAGTTAAATGTGAACCTGGCCTAACTGATGTTTTATAATGAATATCTAATTATTTAATTGATCTAATTGTTTTGTGAAGGGTCAATTCCTTATTCAAATCCTCAAGAAGAAAACATTTCTGTAAAAAAAAAAGTTCGTGTTCTATGGCCATGGTGCAGAGCTGCAGTTCACATGATAATATGAAAAACTACTTATTAACACAGTAAGATTTTTTTGGGGGGTTTTGAATTGGCTACTGCTTTTATCTGACTGTGTATTTTTATGATCTCATGGTCTGATAGACCAGGGATAATATCATAATCAACTACTAATCCAGGTCTGTTGGTTAAGAAGAGAACTAATGTGTTGTTTAATCTAGTTGGCTTTTTAATGATTTGATCTAAACTTAGGTTGTGTAAAGTTTCTATGAAAAGCTCATTTATGTCCTTAAGGTTTTGGTGTTTATCTATGGTTAGTGTTTTCCAATTTATATCAGGTAGGTTGAAATCACCCATAATCCAAAAAACTGCATTTTTATTTGTCTCTTTAAGTGTAGTAATCTGATTACATAGTTTCTGCATGTATTCTAAACTAGAATTTGGTGGTCTGTAAATGCTGCCTATTATTAGGGATCTTGAGGTGGTATTAATTTTACAAAATGTTGATTCTATATTTTTTGAGTTAGGTAAGGTAATTTCTTCTGCTATAAGAGTGTTTTTTATTGCTAGAAGAACTCCTCCATGATTATCAGCCCTATCTTTTCTATAAATTTCATAATTACTATTGAAAATTTCTGCATTATAAATTTCAGGATGTAGCCAAGTTTCTGTTCCTGCAATTATGTCTGGTTTCTCACATTCTAATAAAATTTCTAAGTCTGCTGTATTGTTCCTAATGCTTTGAAAATTTATTACTAAGGTTTTAAGGTATTTTAGTGTTAGTGTTAGTTTTAGTGTTAGTTATCAAGGTCACATGACTTATCTGGCATCTTTAAAATAGTACTTTTGACATAATCTTCAGATACACGCTGAAACTCGCAAAAAAGGAGAATTTTGAAAGATTGGAGAGTGGTCAAGCCGTAATGTGAGAGATGGCATGTCGTTTCTGATCTGCTCAATCTTGCCAATGAAGAATCTATTGAAGGAATCAGTGAGTTCAGATACTGGGATAGATGACGGCAAACGTTCGTTATTTTCTCCCCCTAACGAAATAGTGGTGATCCTTTGGAGAATCAGAAGTTTCGATTTTTTGTCGAATATGACTAGCTTTTGCATCTCTAATCATACGGTTAACCTTGTTTTTTCTAGGATATATATTTGTCGATGTATCAGACCTGTCTTTTGAAATGTACGTTCGGCACGTCGGCGAAAAAGTTAAGTAGTCTTTATGTCTTCCGTCATCCAGGTTGCAGATGTCCTAACTGAGACTGTACGAGTGACAAGAGGTGCATGGCTATTCAGCAACTTTTTCAAGCAAGAATTTTAATTGCTGAGAACGTCTGTGTGTGTTAATACCGAAGATGTTTCATATTGTGTTTATGAAAGATGGAATAAAAGACTGATGTGGTTAATGAAACCTGGGTAATAAAGAAGGAACCACTTGACTAGATCTTGATTTATAAGCTGATAAAACGTGTTTTTTGTGTGATGATTAACGGAAACAGGAACACATTTATTTATCTTATTAATGGAGGCTTCATGACCATTCATTTTTCATTTGACACCATTGAAAAAAAGGGCTTGTAAATGTATCTGCCCTATAGATTGCAAGGTCTGCGAGGGGAAATACACTTCTTTTACTTTACTATACGTTATGGCCAATGGTCGGCCAGTTCGTGAATTGGCAGATTTCGGGCTTTGGACGTAACACACACACACGCACACACATATCTATGTATTTATATATACATTCATACAAACCTGGTAACTGCTTCTTTCCTCTTGGATTTGTGCCCACAGATTTTTAACTTCTTCAAAAGATTCGGCCTGAGTGATTGAGTAGACAAGAACAAATCCATGAGCAGTAGTAATAGAAAGTCTCCTCATGGCTGGGAATGTTAAGTTGCCAGCTGTGTCTAGAAAGTCAACTTTAATAAGCGATCCACGGATATTGTAGTCTCTAGCATAGAGATCCTCCACAGTCTCTTTATACTCATCAAGAAATGTGTTAAATAAAAACCGCTTTAAGATAGCAGTCTTTCCTACTCGGCCAGCTCCAAGAAAGACAACTCTGTTTCTCTGATCACTATCAGCCATGCTAATTTCTTTATTTACTCCTGGGTTGCTGAATATTAATAAAATATTTACATCGCAGAATTTCTTTAAATTCGATCAGTTATATTACTAACACAACAATGACCACATGTTGAACTCAACTTTTGTTGATTTTAACTTTTCTGTGACACTGAAAAATAAAGAATCATTTGGATAAGATCAATATTTTTGGATCTTTTTTATAAAATTATCCTTTTTATTAGAAAAAAAAATGCTAGAAAGTGCTATAGTAACTACAAAACGATATTCGCAGAAGTAGCTTTAGCAGCAAAGAAAAAAGGAGACAATTAGTCTATTAATTACAAATGGTTTATGTATCATATCGGATGCCAACAAGGGAAACTTCTTATTTAGTATTCACAGATATGGCTTAATTTATTGGTTTTAGTCCCCTTAAATAATTGTTAACGCTATTTCTCCCTCGCACTTTCTCCGGTCAAGATGATACTTTAAACAATTATTTTTGTACCTAACTATTGTAAAATAGTTACTACTAGTCGACCCACGGCGTAGCATACGCCGCTATTTAGCAGGGCCTGCCTTAGGATACTGCAACCTATGCGACTCGAGTGGGTCTCGCACTTTCATTGGACCCGCGCTAATTCTAGATATAAAAAATTATTAAATTAAACCATTTTTTAACAGATTTCCTGATTTACTTGGAGCTCCTGGAAATAGGGCCCCACAATGGTTAAGTCCGGCCCTGCTATTTAGTGAAGTCTGTAAATCGACCAAAGAGACACCCAAATATATAACTTCGGACTACAACCGTTGAAATTTCCTAGGCATTGACACCAGTGTCCTGCCATACTAATTCTACTATTTCTATACTCGTCAATGGAGTACCATTGAAGACTTTCGTAGATACGGGAAGCAGTGAAAGCTATATATCTTCTTCAATTGCTAAAAGGTACAAATGGAAATTAGAAACGTCCAGAAACAGAATCTACATGGCCTCTTGACATCTTTCTAGCACTACTCACGGCCACATTTTCGCTAAAATAAAGTACAAATATGAACAATATGAATGTGTGAAGCTCTCACTACTAGATGGACTAGTATCTGATGTAATCTTAGGGTTAGATTTCATCAGCCAGCAAGAAAAACTGATTATATTTGAGGAAAAACGGAGCACTCTTTAGGTCTGTATGCTAGATGTAGCACGAGTTGAAGCCCCACGCCTCTTCGTGAATCTTGCTCCTGACTGCCACCCCATAGCCCCTAAGTCTAGAAAATATTCTAGGCCTGACTCAAATTCATTCAAACTGAAATAAAAATACTTTTATCTGACAAAATTATTGAACCTTCCAAATCCCTGTGGCGAGCTCAACTAATTGTAACAACGAATGAAAGGCACAAATAGAGAATGGTTATCGACTATAGTCAGACCATCAATCGATTTACTTACCTCCACGCGTAACCCGTGCCAAAAGTGGATGAATTGGTACAGTAAATATCTAAATACTCAATGTACAGTACGTTCGACCTCAAAAGCGCTTACCAACAGCTATAGCTCAAATATTAAGAAAGTCACACATTTTTTTAAACTTTTTTTTTCGATTTCTTTTCAGGCCTTCCAAACCCGTCTTTTTGAAGAACATTTATAGAGAAACTATAACACTTCCAGAGATGAAAATACGTAAAAACATTCATATGCACATAGAGAACACGCTCAATTTTTTAAAAGTTTTCAATTGTTTTGAATGTTTGTGACAAATGTTGCATTTTATTATTTTTTAGCATATTTCAAAAAGGGAGGTAAAAAGACACAAAAAATGTACATTGTCAAAAGTTCTAAACAAAAAAAAAACAAGGTTACAAAGACAGTTTGTGTTGAAACACTAAATCAAAATCGGCCCCCCGAAGTGCTCCACCTAGAGTCTTCACCAGGATTCGAACACGAGACTTCCGGTTCCAAGTGCTTTACCCCCTCAGCCACAACATCTCCGTATATACATTTAGCGTACACTTATATTTTTGTAAAATAATAATTATTAACATTATCCATACATTCAAAATTAATAACATGTTACATTGTAATGAAGAGAAACTAAAAAAAGATTTATTCTTCTAACAAAATTAGATAAATTGGCACCACGAAAAAAAAAATTCTTTAGCAGGAAATGACTTGACAAGACTTTTCTCGTATCCCCTTGCGAATAAAAATTAATATCTCCATTGTCATTTGTCATACAAACTAGATCTACATCTAGCTAGATCTAGACCTAGTTCTAGATCTAAATCTAGATTCAAAGTCTAGATGTAGAACTAGATCGAAGACTAAGTCTAGATCTAGAACTAGATCTAGAATCTTGATATAGACCTACTAGATCTAGACTAGAACTCGTATGACTTTACACGTTTAATCTTAAAATTACTAGACCTAGGCCAATGTTTGATCAGGAATAGTAGGCGTTTTGTTACCTGGTAATGGTATAGGCTACTATGCTGTTCGTATCCTATTCATTTCTTAATGTGATACTACTGTTAACATAATAAATAAATCTGCACCCCTAAGCTGCCAGAAGATAGGTTATTGTCTTAATGGTTATTGTCTTAATAATTAAAATTTTGTTCAAATTATTAATACATTTATATTTATTTACATATATATAAATATATCTAGATCTGGGCACTATTTGGTCTTATTCTTATCTTCTGATCTTATATAAAGTAGAGATGTTACTCAAAAAAAAAGATAATTACGTCCTACGCGTCATGCATTTAGTCATGCATATTAACCAATTACCTAAATTCTGCCAAGTCACTGTTTTTCCTGGCTAGCTCAGACAACCCATTCTATGCTCTAATAGCACTGGGGAAGAAGGAACATTTGTGCAAATTTATCCTAGCATATGAGATGTGGAGTGTGCTTTTATCTTTGTGTCTTTCTGAGTATTTTATTAAATTTAGTTTTTGTATTTGAAGATTATGGTTCAGCGTTTTATGTATAATTGCAACTTTACTTTTAAGTCTTCTATCCTGAAGGCTTCTAAATTTAGTTATTTTATTTTACTAAAGGTGTTACTCTAGTCAAATGTGAATATTCGTTTGTCATTAATCTCACTGCTCTATTTTGTGTCTGTTCCAGTTTCTTAATGTTGTCTTGAGTTGAGGGGTTCCAAACAGAGGATGCATAATCAATTTTTTGCCTAACCACAAGGTTAAATAACATTTTAGTTTTATGTTCTTATTTGATTGATAGAAATTTTATTTTAATAAACCCTAATTCTTTGTTTGATTTTTTGACAGTTTCATCAATATGGGGATTCCATGACAGTTTTTCATTCTATTGTAACTCGTAGGCATGGGCGTAGCCAGGACCTCCCCCCCTCCCGAAATACCCCCCCTGAGGGGGGGGTGTCGGAGTTTAGTGACTGATCTTTTGCTTTAATTTTGTTTATTTTAGGTGAAACCATCACTTGCCCTAGCACAGCCAAGGGGGTTTTCAGTTTAAAACCCCCTACCAGGGAGCTTAGAGTTTGAAACCACCTACCAGGGAGTTTTATGTTTAAAACTCCTAACCAGGGGGTTTTGAGTTTAAAACCCCCTACCAGGGGGTTTTGAGTTTGAAACCCCAAACCAAGGGGTTTTGACTTTGATACCCCCTGCCAGGGGGTTTTGCATTTAAATCCCCCTCTAAAACAAAATGCAAAACGACAATCCCCGAATTTCATTTTTTTCCAAGAGCACATCTAAGAAAGATTTAGATTTTAAACCCCTCTCCAAAATTTACGATAAACCCCTCTTCAATTGAGAAAAACAAATTACACACTCAAAATTGTATGAGCGTAGCCAAAGTGGTTTTGAGTTTAAACCCTTCTTCAGCTGGGTTTGAAGCTAAAAATACCTCTTTAATATAAAAAAAAAGAAAATTACGCACTCAAAATACTATGAGGATAGCCAAAGGGTTTTTTAGTTTAAACCCCCCGCCAGCGAGGTTTAAAGCTAAAAAATAAATCTTCAAAATAAAAAATTTCGCAATCAAATGCTATGAGCGTAGCCAAGCTTATTGGGTGTTTTGATTTTAAATTTCCCTTCAGATGGGTTTGATGTAAAAAAAATACCTCTTCAATATTAAAAAAAAAAAAGCAAATTACACACTAAAATTCTTTGAGCGTAGCCAAGCCAATGGGGCGTTTTGAGTTTCAACCCCTCTCCTGCAGATGGCTTTTTTAAAAGTTTAAAACCCCTAAAGATTGTTTTGAGTTTAAAATTCCTCTACAGAGCGTTATAAGGTTGAAAGCCTCTCTCTTCAATATTATTTCTAAAGATCGTAGCTAAATGTGGTTTTCAATTTAAAAAAAAAACAACTCCAGATATATTTTAGTTAAAAAAAAAAAACAGATGATTTCGACGATAAAACTTCCCTTTTCGATATAACATCTAAAGCAAAATAGTCACCTAATTCCAAGATCGTAGTCAAGAGAAGTTACACATGTCTACCAGTGGCTGGGCCCCATTAATAAAGTGCAATGAATAGCCATCTGCCGAAATTTAAAAGCACTAAATGTGGCTCTACAAAGATGGCTAAGACGGATTTTTGGAGTCAGTTATAGAGATCGGGTCTTAATCAAGGAAATCCTACGCCGAAGTGGGAGTCGACCTCTTAGTAAGGTTGTGACAGAGCGTCGCATGAGGTTTGCGGGACATGTTATCCAACAAAATGAATTACGCATAATAAGAGTTGCGATGACATCCTAGTACAACTTGGTGCCACACTTTCATGGAGGTCCTCAGAGAAGGTGGGAAGAGGCTTCAGACATTGCCAGGGACAGATTTTTGTGGAAACAGCTTGCCGGCAAATACGAGAGGAACAAAGTCAGTAAGAATAGCACATTAGGTTTTTGAAATAAAACTTTTTAATATCAAAATAATGCACTGTAGGTAACTCAGAATATGCATTTAGTCGGCTTTCAATACCAGAAATATTGCTTGGCGGCGGGGCTCCTTGCTGGTAAGGGCGAGGAGTCTACAATTTTTTCATTAACTTTAGGAATAACCTCTTCAAGGGCACAATAAACGTCTTCCAAAAGAATGAAGGGTCAGAATGTAATAGAGATTAATTTAGTACACACACACACATCCATCTATATAAACATAAAAATCCCCCCAAACCCCCCCCCCCGAAAAAAATCCTAGCTACGCCCATGCTCGTAGTTATTCATCTAATTCTCTTTGTAAAATTTCTGTATTTTATGTTGTTTTTATGATTCTATATATTGTGCAATCGTCTGCAAACAATCTTTTTTTTTTTGTATCTCAATGTCACGTATCATTTGCCAAACATATTATTTTATTTAATAATTATTTAAATAATAACTTAGTTCAAAGGTTATGTCAAGCTTGGAAATACCTATGACGTAGGTGACAAGTGTCCATCAAGTCAAGAGAAGCGTTGTCACATGATAGTAGATTTTAATTTGATTGGAAACAGAACAGGAAGTGGGAGGGGAGACGCTATGTGTCGAACAAAGGAGCAAGAGATAATTAATTCATTCCTCAGTCTCGTGTTGATATTTAGAAAGTGTAGTCGCTTAGAATCCAGTTGTAATATTTTGAATGTTTCATTTTAGATAGTTTATTTTTGTAAAATACTGTACATATTGTGTTCCCAAGTTTTAAATTAAAAGGATCTTATTCATTGAATCTAATAGTATATAGATCTAGTTAAATCGATTCATCATAAAGAATCCCAGCCAAGTCACAGAATTTCATCTAATCAGCTGACATCTTCAAGAAAGGTCTAATATATTAGCACCTCGCAGCACCATACATGAATTGGCACTACTTAGCACTTTCAACTACAATAAAAGCTGAGGCACAATCAAAGCAATAAAAACACTGTGCTATATATTCAACATTAATCAACAATAAACCTACGACATATTCTAGAACAACCTGTGACACTCAACTAATGCAATTTGGTAAATCATTTATGTAAAGTAAAAATAGTAGTGGACCTAAGACTGTTTCTTGATGTACACCTGAGTTAACTGTTATTGGTGTTGATTTAGAGCCTTTTATTATTACAGTTTGTTCTCTCCCTATTAGAAAATCTTTAATCCACTGATGCAATGGACCATCAATGCCAAAATATTTTAATTCTTTAAACAAACTATGGTGGTAAACTTTGTCAAAAGCCTTGGAAAAATCTAGTAAGATAGCATCTATTTGTTCACTATTATCTATACCTTTTGAAAAATCATAAATTATTCCAATTAATTGTGTTTCACATAATCTATATTTCCTAAAGCCATATTGGTATGGAGTAAGGACATTGTGTTTGTCTAAGTGGTTTATGATGTTGCTACATATTATGTGATGCTGGTAAGTGATACTGGTCTGTAGTTTTCTGGGTCAGATTTTTTCTCCTTGGTACTCTGCCCTAGTTAAGATGCCTGCAAAAGTATTTAGAACACTGGTGCTAGCTTATTGTTTAGTTCTTTGAGTAATCTAGCCGGATTACCATCAGGTTCAGAAGCTTTATTCAGACTAATGTTTCCTAATAGACTGTCAAGTGTATATATCAAAACTGCGCGCTATAAAAGAAGTTTGATATTTTTTAAACTTATAACTTAAACGAAGTTCGTTTCAAAATTCTTTTTTAAAAACATTTGAATCAGTATTCTATTCAATGAGTTAGTTAATAAATGGAAAATATATTTTATAATGATCCATTTTTGTACCAATGCGCGAATCTATGAATGAAGATTGAATTATTAAAGTCCATGACCTTTTTAACAAAAACTTACCTCCCCTGAAGGTTTTCATTTAAAAGTGTAATATTTTTGAAAAATCTGCTTGAATATATAATTTAAAAAATTAAATGGTTCACTTTCGGAAAAGAAAAAATTAGCCGTTGCTTCAGAACTCTGAATGATCTTAATTATAATGATGTCTGATTTTCCTTTTTTCTTCTAGTTTCTGAGATCTAAACGGACAGACGGACGAACGGACACACAAACCACTCAAAACTAATAGCGTCTTTTCCCCTTTTGGAGACCGCTAAAAAACTATGAATGCTACATGCATGTAATATGTGTCAAAATGCAGGGGATTCATAATATAATATATATATAATATAATATATATAATATACTATAAAATAGTATTTCATTTCAATATTTTGCTGTACATATAAAATAACATGTAATGGTTTACTAAAACTCTAAAATAAGTTAAACTTAATGAGATAAAAATATGAAACGAATTTAGCAATCACTACAAATTGTATACCATATTTTAGATCATTTCCACATATTTTTTTAAAATATTGAATGACATTATGTATCTATAGAGACTTCTGTAAGTGTATTTCAAACTAATTATAGTAAAAAAGACATACAATCCATAGATTTACTTAGATTTTTAGACATAATGATCTACAAAGCCATTTAGCTCAATGCTATTTTATTATTTCCTTTAAATTTGTAAACTCTATAAGCTGATTTGATAAACTGAAAATCAGACTCTCTTTTTGGCAGAAAAATGTTTCAACAAGGCCTCTTTTATCTCAAGAAATTGAATGACCAGTAATTTCTTTTAAATAAAGCTGAACTCTTCTTAACACTTATTTTTGACACATCCAGTGTCTAAACAAAGAAGTCTGCATAAAAATATAAAATATAAACTTTCATTCCTCAGGCTACTGAATTATACCAGAGAAACATCACTCACATATATTTGTC
>JAZGLO010002758.1:0-90931 GCA_036873155.1 Biomphalaria sudanica
GTCAAGCTCTTCCACAGAGGGATTTGCAAGAAAAACCTGAATATCCATGACTAACTAGCAACTATTACAAGCAAAAAAAAATGTATACAATGTAAATATACAGTACAAAATCAGTACAACAAAAAACCTTAAGAGAGTTTGGTCAATACTATTGATACTTTACTTCCGACTCTTTGAACCAAAAAATTTTTTGTTAAAGTCAACTTCGCCTTTACAAAATTACTCAAGTAAGACGAAAATAGGTTCAGAAAAATATCCGGGACGAAAGCCCTCAAACTTCTTTTGTCACGTATTACGAATTGAATTCTACTTTTAAATGGCTTGCCTAGGGGAACGTGACAATAGAAATGCAGTTGTGTCACTTATAATAAGTCTGAATTTATCAAAGACTTACAATGAATAACAAAAAAAAAATGACACAAGAAATCGGAAGGTAAAATATCAACTTAATGTTTAATAAAATATAAAGTTACAAGAAAGAAAAACAAACATTTACTCAATACAGAATTGATGGGTTGACCAAAACCCTTTTACAAAAATGGCATGTAAAAATATTACAATACAAGAGTTTGAAAATATAATTACAAATACAAGCAAGGCCTTGAAAAAAGAAAAATCTTAACTTACACGATCAATTGGTATACCACGCACGGGTCGCGCAATGTCTCCGCTATTCTGTCTCACGGCTGTCTCCGTATGTCTGTCCGTCAACGTTACGCGGGCGGTCTTTATATAATCTACCGCGCGTCGATCTCAAGACAAATCTAGTAATTTCTAGAACCAAATAAGTCATCAATTTCCCAGATCTAGAACGCTCTTCAAAGAGACAGAAGAAAAAAAAAACACCCTCCTTTCAACCAGAGGTACACACATAGGTCTGTGTGGCTTGACGAATAAAAAAAAAACTTATTACACAAGGGGCAGACAACCTACCCGTCTCTCGACCGCAACAGGTCAAAGAAAAAAAACAATGCCTAGATACGTAACAACATCAACCCATAAAGTCTATTCTTTTTCCATACTGACACAACAAATCTTTAACAAATAACACCTGAAGATTAAGGCCCAATAGATTTATATTGGTCACCTTTCTTATGATATAAAAATTAGTTTTTTGTCAGTGACAATTAATATTCAAGAAAACACATTTTAAAATAGCTTTTATTTAAAATAATTTATTTTTTTTAAATTCAGTATTAACAAATAAATACATTGCCAGAAAACACAAACATAGAAAAAATTGTATCCTTCCATAGGAGTAAGGCGAACGCTACTCTGTGATTGATCATCATTCCTGGTAGACTAAGGATCAATGAAGAATCAGTCACTGGTTGGCTAACAACCCTGTTGATTATCTGTCTTATCTTATCTTCTTATAAAATAAAGACGTTACTTCAAGTTTTCCTGGCTGATTCAGGCAACCCATTCCATGCTCTAATAGCACTAGGGAAGAATGAGCATTTGTACAAATTTGTCCGAGCATATGGAACAAAGGAATGTGCCTTTATCTTTGAGTCTTTCTGGGTATTTTATTAGATAATGTTTTTTTTTTTTTGCATTTGAAGATATGGTTATATAATTGCTACTTTACTTTTGAGTCTTCTATCCTGAAGACTTTCTAAATTTAGTGACTTCACTAAAGATGTTACTCTAGTCAAATTCGTTTGTTATGAATCTCTTATGCAATACGATATAATGTATTTTATTGAATTGTTTTAAGCGGCCACCGTAAGGAGAAAAGCCGCTATTAGATTTGTGCAAATTGTCCGCCTGTTCGTTTGTCACACTCAGATTTAAAAAACTAGAAGAGTAATGAAAAATCTTTTTTCTCCAACCGTTGAGGCTTGCAAAGTTTGAGTGCAACGGATACTTTTTTTTTTCTAACCGTTTAGTTTATAAAAGTAATTATGCAAGCGAATTTTTCATAAAAATACACCAATTCTAAACAATACATAAATGTAAGGGAGATTATGTTTACAATATGTTAACAAAGAAAGATATTTTTTTTGTATTTTCGGTATCAATGGTATTGGTATATTTATAAAATATATATATATATATTTAAGAAATGCATTTTAATCATCTCGAAAAAGGTTTAAGATTTCTTACTTAAAAGTCGCATTTGCAACTGCATATAATTTTTGCAACGCTTTTTATTTCATATTTTCATTCCACACCTATGTTTTTTTAATAGAAATATATTTTTATTTTTTTTAAATCCGAGAATTCGCCGAATTGTCTAGGAAAATGAACACCAGGGTCCCCTCTCGGGGCCGACGCTACATCTCAGCATGCCGGATGACAGACTAAATTGCTTGTAGACACGAAAGTGCACGCCACTGTCAATGGCATTGTCCCCATGGTCGCTGATCAGTGGTTCGCTGCAGGGGCGAGAGAGTGAGTGTCCGCTGAGGGCGCCCGCTGTGAGGCGCCCACTCCCACGGATAAGGATATAATTACTTGATATCATTTACAGTTGTGTAATTACTAATGGGAAGAAAAAACGTCATGGGGGGGGGGCGGGGCGGTATAATGCCAAGCTTATACTGAAGGATGTTTAAAGAGAGTTGGGGAGGTGAGGTGGAGGCAGGACAACTTTAAAGAAACAATGCTCTCTATGTGCTTCAACAGGAAATATTAACCCATTACTACCTACTTATTTTTACCTTGACCTTATTATTACTATTTAAATTATTATTATTATTTCAATTATTATTTTACTATTATTGTTTGAATTGTTATGAGTTTTTAAAATCTTATTATTATTATTTCTGTAATTACTATTTTTTGCAGTTATTATTATTATTTTAATTATTATTAATATTTCAACTGATTACTTAAGGAAATGTCCTCATTTAATGTTAGCGAAAATGCTGAAAAGGCCTTGGTAATGTTTCATCACGCCCACATCTGCAATATTTTAAGTTTTAATATCACTGCCTGGTATGGCAATCTGAACATTAAAGATGAAAAGGATCTTGAAAATAACATGTAAAAAAAAAGAGTGTGTAATACTGAGATCCTCCCGAGAACGGACCTTCCCAGCATCTTTGCGGTCCTCAGGCAAGGCCTGCTGCGCTGGCTCGGACATATTCGTCGGATGGATGACGATCACATGCGGAAAATCATTCTATACGGGCAACTCGCGTCTGGCTCAAGAAAAGCTGGTCGCCCCGTTGTGATGTGATGTGATAAAAGGGTATTTATAATCACTGAACATTGATACTGACCATTGATAAGATACAGCCCTCGACCCACTGGCGGATCCAGGGGGGGGGGGGGCATCCAATTTATTTTTAGAAATCACAGCTTGCTAACAGAATCAATTAAGTATCTATATGATTAAAACTTGTTATTGATATTTTAACCGATCTTTATATTATGTTGTTCCCCTGTTGGCCGATTGGGGGGATGGGGATACCTCTACAGCCCTTTCCACCTAAACCCTCTGAGTTGGCTGGGGGGGGCGGTCCTACTTTTATGGAGAAATCCTAGTTTGTAAACAAAATTTTTGAATATCTATATAATATAAACTACGTATTGATATATGAACTCATTACATAACGTGTCGCACCACACTCTAATCTCAAACTTTATGATTAGTAAATATAAATTGAAAAAGGTGGGCGGGGCGATACATGCCATCTCCATTCCCTCATTGGACAAACCAATACTTTTTCTTTTTGTATTATAGTTAAGAAATTAGAAAAAAAAAATAAAAATCTGTCACTAATATAATTTATATATGCTATAAATTAAACTCTTTTATCGAGTCGCCCCACCCCTATTCTTTAATGCCAAATGCAATCATTAGCAGAAATTATAAGGAGCGAGGATTAATCCCCTTTCCAGACAGTTTATGTAATTTCACATAAATTTATAATAATTATTTTAAGAAAGGTTTTTCTTTGGAAAAGTTAGAATTCAAACGAAAATTTTCAGTATTAGAGTCACGATTGAGATGAGTTTTAAACCCAAATAGTATTTTCCTAGTCGCCTTTTTCGAACCTTTACTCAATCTGATATTTTTCTATTTAAATTTGGGACTATAACTCACAATTTATGCTTGAATTTTATTGAATGTTATTTATCAAATTTTTTTTTTTTCGGCGGCGATCCTCAAAGCCTTAATCTAAATATGTGAGCTATCTTATCTTTTCAAGGAACAAATCAGTTTTATTTGCAATGTATTAAGGGCCTATAAATTCATATTAGAAAATGATTCAGGTACAACATTATTCAAAAGGTCCTTTTTAATAGGACGAATAATGAACTTTAGGTCAGGAGAATGCGTTTCTTCAGTGAAGAATGCAAGAAAACGCTTTTGGCGTTTGGGCTTTGCTCCGAACCCCACTGATGAATGATAAGCTTTAGATGTCAGGAGAATGCGTTTCTGCAATGAAAAATGCAAGAAGGCGCTTTTGGCGTCGGGGCTTCGCCCCAAGCCCCACTGGCGAAGCTTTAGGCGCAGCCCCAGACCCTCATGCTTGCAAGAGAGAGGCCTCAACATGACTGGGTTTTTTTTCTCTAAAGGTTGAGAAATACTACTTTTAAAAAAATTATCATATATATATATATATATATATATGTTGTACACACGTTTATGCATAGGGTTAGGGTTTGGAAAAAAATCGCCTCCACCATTCCAAAGTTCTGGATCCGCTAGTGGCTGGACCGCACTAGTTGGAGAGAGACGGTGACCAAGGGGGGCGAAAACGTTAGCCTCAGCTCTTGAAGAAAAGCGTGCCGTACGGAAGGTGGCCGGCTCATCTACCACCAAAGCGAATGCCACCTTGACCTGAAATAAATGTGGGCGGAAGTGTCTCTCCGAAATAAGGTTCCACAGCCATATGCATAATTGTTCCAGATGAACCATAGTCGGTCTAGGATTGAAGTAGGCCAATAAATATTGAGTATTATATATACTTTTTTGAACTTCTAACCTTTATCTTTAGTACAACTTGTTAATTTTATTTAATTAATATAGGAAATAAACTTGTAGTAAAACAGGTGAACGAGATAAAATTCAAAAACCTCACTGGCAACACTTTATCTATCCTATCTTATCAAATAATAATAATATATTACAGACGTTCGTTATTACTAAAAGATAATTACGTCCCACGTGAATCCACGTGTAAGTGTATCATTGAGTGTGTGTGTGTGTGTGTGTGTGTGTTTACATTTCTAGTTTAGAAAAATGTCGATAAGCCCCCTTGGATGGTGAGACAGGAAATGAGAAACACGTGACTTCTAGATGTAGGTACATTGTACGAAACGTTCATTCAGTTCTTCATTTCCACCATTTTGTTAGTTCATTGGGCAGTGCAGGATGCGTGAACAATGTCCAATTGCTTTGTTTTCTTTTAGAAAGCTTTGTAAAAAAAAAAGAAATTTGAAGTTGTTTTTTTAGTATATTTCCAAGTTCAGCCTTTCAAGGACACCGAAGTTTATCCTTAGCCAAAAATACACAATCAATCTTTAATATTTTATATATATTTGATTTTGGCCGGAACAACCCTTTCTAATTTATTTTTAATTTTTTTTTAATTTTAATAAACGGGCCACATTTAAAAAAATCAATGTAGCGTACTATTTTATCCCGTGAATTAGTGTATTTGTCACCATGAAATTTCACGGCCCGCTCTTTCTTTCCTTCTCTATCTCTTGCACACTCTCTGGAACCACCATTTAGTGTTTTTTTTAATTTTTTTTTTTTTTTACCTGCGCATCGTAATTTCTCCAACATAGACTTGTGACTTGATTTGGAAAGACTCGCTTCAATATACTACCCCGACACATAGGCGCACTCATATTTAGACCCCGTTAATTTCTAGTATCACGATCATGTATTCGCGCTCACCCCACTCCCGGCCAACAATAATAATGTAGTCCTTCCTACACTGTATGACTTTTCTTCGGCTTCTCAATTCAAACTATTTTATATTTCGACCGTGACCGCCCCCCCCATAACACACACACACAGTAACATACACACACAGTCACACACACACAATCACACATATACAGACAACCACTTTCACACTTTTCAGCCTATTTGATTAAAATGACAACTTTTAGCTTTTTATTGAAGCATCCTCCGATTGATCGACTATTCAGAACGTTTCAGTCCTAGTGCACTATGGGGAAGTCTTCCGAATTTTATACTCCCGTCTCCAATTCTACATTTATTTTGGTATTGTGTTTTCTGAATAAAAAAAAAAATCAATTAGGTTTTATTTTGTACTTTTTTTTTACCCTTTTTGAATAAAGAGATCAATTTTTTTTATGGTGTACGGATTATTTTGTTTACTATTTTTTGTCAGAGTCTAAATGGAAGCAGAAGTGACATTAAGTAAGTTAAAGATTCACTAAGGGGAAATAAGCAGAATACAATAAGTCCCATTTTCGAGTTATTTCGTTTGATGCTTTATAAGTAGACCCTGGCCTTTTGGGGAAATACCGAAAATAAAGGCTTGATGTAAAGTTTGCGGTTATTCGCGAATAGCAGTCGTCAGGTTGGGATTTTGTTAAATCGAGTACGAAATGTCATGAGGGTACGTAGGACAGTTTAAGGGATTTCATGATCAATCAATGTACTATTGATATTATTATATTATATTATCATATTTTCATTATTTTCATTCATGTTAACACTATTCCATATGTTACTATCTATGTTTAGCTTTTATACGTCAAAACGTACGTGAACAGGTTCGGTAACTCTATCAGAAGTCGTACTTTACCTCGTGACTCGGTCCATTTCCCGTCATTGTTTTTTAATGAATGAGGAGATGACGAACTTTGAGTCTGTCATACATTATTCCTCCATCCCTCCCTCCCTCCTTTTTTACTCTCTTCTTTCTTTCTCCCCTTTCTTCCCTCCCCTGTTTCTCACTATTACTTTTTTTTTTGTTGGGCATTTTTCATTCTATCACCCCACGAGGGCCACGGCTGTGAACGATGCGCCCCTGCAAGGCGCCCGGGATCCCTCGCAGATCGAGATTAACGAGTTTCTTTTAATTTCTGGAAAGATGCGCCGGAAGTGTCCAGCCCATGTCACTATGAAAAAAAAAAAAAAAACTGCAGGAAAGTAAGCCCGCTGTCTCCATGTTAAAAGAGTTCCTTGTCTTGTAAATTATTACTTTTGATTTGGAGGACTCCGAATATAATATTGTGAGTGTCGTTGTATGTGTGTGTGTGTGTTCTTGATAATGTGGAACGTGGGGAAATTGAAAAAAAACATGGGAGGGGGGGAGCCTATTAGGTGTTAAAGATAAACTTAAACAAGCAAAATATGGAGGAAAATATACGTTTTTAAAAAACAAATATTTTTAAATGGTAAAGAACTCCAAATTTACAGTGGCGAAGCTATGGTCGGGGGATGGGAAGTTGGAGAATTCAAATGAGCCCTAAATGAGTGTTATATTTTTTTACATTAAATATTAAATATTACGCCATTATCTCATGTCATAATGTCAAATGTCAAAATGCAAGGGCACCTAAAGAGGTCATGGCCCTAAGGGTCTCCAAGTGATGGCTAATTCCTAGATACACCACTGTCTCAGTACTGTAAGATTAATTTTTGTTTTCGATATCAAACATAATTATCTAAGTATCACTAACTAATCAACTAATAGGTTAATTTGATGATTGGGAGAAATAACGTGTTTAAAATATGTTTACCAGACAGACAGACAGACAGATGATATAAGCTTTGTAAAAAAAAATAAAAAATAAACATATGGTCAAAGGAGTAAACTTGTCACGTAATCTTGAGTCTTTAAGACAAGAATCAAACACTGGGCACGAAGCGATAAATTATAGCTGAAGAGAGACGCGTCTACTTCGCTCTCCAGCCAATTATCTCATTGTCCTTTTGTGGTCCGAACCCCCTCCCTTCCCCCAATTCTTTCTCCGCGTTCACTCTCTATTCATTATTTAAGAAACGATCAGTAGTAACAGTCAAGGCTCGTTAGCGCTCAGTGGGGATTCCCCGTGATACATCAGTGTCAATCACTCGCTCGTGATTGGCAGCGTCACTAGAGTGGGAATTCCCGGTAGCAAAAAAAAAATAATAAAAAAATCCCTGCCCTACCACGCTCTTTCACCAAGGGGTGGTTGTCTTCAAAATAAATTTAAAAAAACAGAATGAGGGAGTTATTGGGGGAAAAAAGCACGGTCAGTTATGTAACTAATGACAGATATACAATATCAGTACTGGTAGACAGTTCAACTATCAGACTTTGGCCATTACCCTGTATTTTGCTGATAAACAAAAGCGCGTTAGGTAATCTTGGTACCCGAGGGTAGGGGGGGGATAGCCCTAACTCTCGAATTTGACATGACTGATCAGCTTGCGGCCACTTCGAGGATTATATGCAGTACACACATCGCTTTCTCTTCTTTTTCTATCAAGTTGTATTTTGATGTTTAAAAAAAGGTTTTCACCGTTCATTTTGATTCCATAACACAGAAAATATAACTATAATAGTTCCACGCCCTAGGTATGCTGAATAATAATTTCATACAAGACAGATTATTTTTTGTTTTTAATGCGGGGTATATACATGTTCTTATAAGAGTTAGTGTCACGTAATGTACGCGTCAAGGTCATATTTTAAAAAAAATTCTTTGTCACAAATCAAGTAGTTGCGCATCAAGGTTTTATGTAAACGTTGTGTGGTGTTACTTAGCTTAATCAATGTGCTAAAAATAGATTAGATGATACAAGGCAAGGGTCAAGACGAAGACGGGGAGGGACTATATAAGTAGGAGCGTTTACTGTGTCATGATTTCGGTGACTTTATTGAACAAAAAAAATTTAATTGTATTATTTGTAAACTGAGTTCAATGTGATAGTAAATTTAAATGTAAGGAATAAATGCTTTGTATTTATTTATACGTCATTTCTTTTATAAATCTTCATTTTCAAAGTTTATCTGGCAATACGATGGAGTTTAGTTTGGAAGCTCAGATAAAAGAATTGCAGCATGCAAGAATGGAGTCTCAATGCTGGGATACAAAACCTGCTACAATACATTGCTCACATAGAAGAAATCTTCAAAGCAATTGCAACATAGCATTGATACAATCCCATCGTAACAGACGGATTTTAATTACTGGAGTCCCTGGTCAGAACTTTTTGGAAGTCCTGCTGAAGCTTCAATATCAATGCACAATAGTATTAATATTTAGAAAAAGACAAGCATGTCCTGTTCATGGAAAAAGAAGTCGATAAACTTGTCAATTAAATCCCTTTCTCTCTTTTATGTTCTTATATTTAATATGTATAATTTGTTTTGAAAATTGCTTTTTTTTTTTTTTTTAAATTTGAAGACCCATTTAAAGATCAGTCCAAGGATATGTTTGTAAAAAAATGTTTTTTAAAATGCTTTACATGTTTCGAATGTTCCTTCAGAGTTGAAGATAGTTTACTTCCTAGTCCAAACCTCACGCAGGACGTCGGAGGATGGAAGCGGGCAGGGTTTGAATCCGGGACCATCGATAAATCCGAACGACTAAACGATATGTATTTGGTTAATTGCAAAAACACTATTACAGAAAGTCTATGTTACAGAAGTTAGAAACGGTTTATGGATGTAGATTGATAGTTGATTTCACAGTGTGCAAAAGTACGAATGGTTCGTTATAGACGACGCTTTTGTTTTTGACAAAGCTTAAATCAACTCACTCTGTCTGTCTTGGAAAAAGTTTGTACACGTTATATCTCCCACACCCAATCTCACATCAAGCTGAAATTTCTTTCACCTGACAAAACAAGAATCAATAACAAAAAAAAAGCAAATAAGCAATTGGCTAATTAACTATTTGTAATTAATTATTTTATTTGATATCTCGAACAAGGGAAAGAAATAGTACTTGACTGATAAGGCGTAGTTTGAAACAAACAATAGATAACTATAAAACCTTCTTTTTCATAAGCATTTCCTAGGAACAAAACAATGCAGAACTCAAATAAATACGAACTTCTCGAACATGGGATTTATAAAATAAACGTCAAGGGTCAATGTCGTGGGCAGTCATTGACTTGTAGCACCAAACTGCTGGTAGATAACTAAACCTCAGTAGGCGCATTTTATCTTAACTTATAAATCTTGAAAGAACTTGAATAACTTCTTTGTGAACAAAACAAGTAAAACTGTTATCGCAATATAGACAAAATTTAACTTGAGATGAAATAAATGTAGTAGACATTAGTAATAATATAAATTAAAATGGTATTTTGAACAAAATTTAACTACAATAAATAGAGGAAAAAAAACAAAAAACCTCACGTCCTTTCACTCTGGCTATTTGGAGTCGTCGGTGGTACCTAATGTCACGTCCCTAGTGACACCTCATTGTCTACAAAATGAGGACATTGTACCTATCTCAAATCAGGTCAGCGTACCCACGCTTAATTGCCAAAAGGATGCCGATTAAAACTTAGTTCAAGGCTACAGCAGGGAAACAAAATTAACATAAGGTTAAATTACAAAAACAATTAAAAGAAAAATTAAATGTAAACGGGTTCAAGGAGTCAAGGATGGGTATTGAATTGTCACTGTTCTTTATTCTAAAGAAAGATATAAAAGGCGGAGTGTTAGCTTGAGAGGAGAGAGAGCTAGAAAGTTAGGCTTAGAAGTCGCTAAGTTTTAAAGTAAATATTTACTCATTTTATTGAACATTTTCACTGAATCCTGTATCTGTTTTATATATCTTTGTACGTACATTTATTGTTTCAAGTTCAAGTTTTAAATAATTAAAACTCAAGAAAACATATCAGCACTTTGTTACTTAATTGATTATTAAAGTGTTTGAACTATAATCAAGGCACCTCCGAACCCACATATGTCACAAGTTTATAGCATCAAGATCTTCAAGTCAAAAAATAAAAATAAACACGTGACACCTAAGACCGCTGACGACAATGCCGCTTTATCTTGCATCATTCACAACCAATCGCTACCCTCTTTCCACCGTGAAAGCACACACACATACACGCTCCTGAACAGTCAACCATGCAACTTGATAAGGATTCCGAATCACATGCAGCATACGAGATTTAAGGTGATTATAATATATTTCGTTGTTTACTGCTGACTCTGTGCTCAATACATGTTCAGGTATAGTCATTTTCAAAGCAATCAAGAAATCAAAGTATAGCACTTTGATTATTATTATTTTTTTAGTTTTCATTTTAATAGCAAAAACATACTAAATAAATATTGAAACCACCAGAGTCAGAAATATGATACAAGCATTAGCATATCAACAACTAATAGATAACTTAACCGATAATAAAAGTAAATACACACCACTAATTACACATTAATACATGCATGATTGTATTAACTTATACATAGCCCAAAAGGGCTGCAAAACAATGTATCGAAGACTTCTGAGGGCGCATTCCTTTAAAAATAGGTAACTACCCAAGAACATATACAAGCACATCATTTATTTTATATATCCGACGATTTATCTTTCCGCAATCAAATCAACCGCAAACACCTATGTGCATATACCCACAGGCACACATATTCACCAGTATACAAACTCACAAATTTCCCCTTTACCATCTCATCATGAACATTCCCCCAAAGTTCATGTGTTGAAT
Source organism: Biomphalaria sudanica (assembly GCA_036873155.1). Lineage (NCBI taxonomy): Eukaryota > Metazoa > Mollusca > Gastropoda > Planorbidae > Biomphalaria > Biomphalaria sudanica. Next base: position 11,624 of record JAZGLO010002758.1, read on the forward strand.
GTCTACAATTTGGCTAAACATAATGTCCAGGACATCAGGAAGGAACTGTTTATTATCTATAACAATTTCCCGTCTAGTATTCCAAACATGTTTCCCATACTGTGCCAAAATAATGAGTTTAGAATTCCCAAGAGCTTTATTACGTAATTTGGGAACCTTGTTAAAAGGATCGCAAGATTTACATCCACATCAGAGTCATTATTACCATGTAACAGACTTTGAACTGTATTTTTCAATTTAGAAAACAAACGGATAATCTGTACACATAGGTTTCTCTTTCACTCCCACTGACCTGACCATTTTTTTTTTACTAGTTACAACCTATAAGTTTAATTGTTAATTTGTAATACACATTAAAGTTGATTATTTTTTTTATTTTTTTTAAACAATATCAATGTTAATGAGAAGTTGTATATAGATCATGATCAGATACACTGTTCATTGTAATTTACTTAGATTACATGTGTTGGAATTTACATAATAGGTACCTTGCAAATAATTAGGCACATTCTGGCTCCATTAAATACTACTTTTTTTTATATCTCAAAAAAGATTTTCTATCACTACAAGTCACATTTCAAACCGTGAATTAATTGGTTATAATAATGGAAATACAATAGTATGATTGCTCTCTTTATGTGCGGCCTCAAAAGGTTTGAAAATCCAACGAATTTTTTATGCAGAATTTGTCATGATTTAAAAGCAATCCGTTTGTTTTATATAACGAAAACAGCGACATATGAAGTCCCTTTAGTGTCTAATCTAATGTTATGTAAACAAGAAAGAGGATGGCTGCCTGTTCGTGCGGTTTGCGGTTTGTCTCAAAACACTAGTTGTGCTAATGATAATCCAATTGAACGATCGCCAGTGATGTGCTCGGAAAATGGCGTAACACCTCTTTCTGATCGTCAGGATGGAAGTTTCTCTGGTTTTGAAATTAAATATGCAGCTGTTTAATTCTGTTCCTACACATGCGCCATTTATCTAGGAGAGACATAAAGTATTATAGATTTTTATTACTTTATAGTTATCAGCAGTGTATTGTCTCGTCATAATAAGTAGACCGTTTTGTAAACGTGGACCTATTATTTGACCTAAAGGGGAGATGAACAGCTACATTGCAATCAATGCCAGAGATGGAAAGGGAAAACCGGATGGGGGGAAAGGAAAGGGGAGGGGGCGCATCTTCACAATTTTAGTAGTGTAATTATTTAAACATTATAATTCTCCTCTCCTACCACCCCCTTCCACGTGAAAACTAATAAATCACAGCCCCCCCCCCCCCCTGCTTACTAGAACTAAAACTTAACGGGTGGATTTCACTAACACTATAAATTTGTTACAGTTACTGTTGCTCCATGGGTCAGATAACTAGATAGAACTAACAGGCAGGGTCATTTGGTCTACTTCCTAGTTATTTAGCCCTATTTATTATTTTTGTGTCTACCCATCAGCCCTCCACATCTACTTCCGTGTCAACATCATTGTGGCCGCGCAGCAGCCCTAAAAGATTCGCTCACGGTGAGTTAAATGAAGGCAGCTCTCTCTCTCACTGGGTGTCGTCTGTCTTGGACTGATCCCGCATTATTACACGTCATATAGGACGGACAGACTGGAGTACGGGGGGCGGGCAAGAAACAAGAAGAGGAGGGGAGAGGAAGGAGCGACGGGAATGAAGCCTGGAAGTTAGGATGAAAGGGGGCCCGGGGATGGCTGTAAAAGAAGGGTGATTAAACAAGGATGAAAAAATGTTATTGTAACGACAGTCGCCTATGAATAATTATTTTAAAAAAATGATCGCACGTGCAAAACTGTGCGTCACGTGAGGGCCAGTCGCGTGGATCGTCACTGCGTGAGTGTGGATTGTGTGTGTTCAACTGAGTATATTAGCGGTCAGTGGATAGCCCAAAGGAGCTCACCCCTCCCACCCCATAATGCTAATTATCAGATCCGCCTGTACCATAGTCCGTTTCTTAAGAAAAATGTCTCAGCATGCGGGCCTATAGAGAGAAAAAAAAAAACTTATGAAAGATTTCATTGGCTGTTTGCGTGTATGCGTCTGGCTGTGTGTGTGTGTGTATGAGTCTAGCTTTGTGTGTGTGAGTGTGGCTGTGTGTGTATATTAGTAGTTAGCACACGAATATACGATGGCTGCCTGGTCGTGTGGTTTGCGCTCTGGACTGTCGTTCGGACTAATCGATGGTCCCTGGTTCAAACCCTGCCCACTCCCATCCCCCGTCGTTCTACTAGATGTTTGGACTAGGAAGTAAATTCTTCAACTCTGACATTTTACACACGAAAAATTAATTGTTTTGAAGGCGGGGGTATAGTGCCGGAAGTAAAAGAAGAGAAAGCGGTTTGGAGCAATGTGTGATCGATATAAGGTAACTTAAAGAAAACGGTAAGGAGATAAAATGAAGAATAAATAGTGATTTATTTAATAAATAAAGATCCAAGTTATCACATTCAAAGTCCGCATCACTAACCAAAAGATTACAGACAGGGTTACTGAAGCGATTGGATCCCATGATGACCTGCAAACTATCATAATATAAAAACGCAAGCTAAAAATCTATGGCCATATTAAAAAATTTTCGGGGATCGCAAAGACCTTCCATCAGGGAACTTTACCAGGAAAAAGAAGAAGAGGCAGACAGAGAAGGCGATGGGAGGGACAACATAAAATAATCTATGGGCCTGCCATTAAAAGATGTTCTAACTAAGGCTAAAGACAGAGAGGAATGGAGAAAGACGGTCGACGAATCTTGCATGGTGTCCCAACGGTCCAACAGACTAAAGGATAGGTAAAGGTAAGGTGTAAATAAATATAAAGAAAGAATATTCAATAAAAAACACATAATGAAAGACCACTAGTGTCAAGTTAGTCAAGTGACACCAGGGAACGAGTTAAGAAGTGTGATTTTCCAGTACTAAAAATCATCGTATACACTCTTGTTCTTTAGGATTTCAGTGTAGGCTTTAGTGAACCACCTGTTGTTGTTTTTTTTATTCAACTCCATAGGGAGTGAGTTCCAAACCTTTGAGTCGTGAATGGAAGAGGTTCGTAGACAGACGAGTTTAGAGACAAACTATGGAGCAACAACAGCAAAAAGTCAACTGAGCGAAGTACTGATATAACCGTAGGCCTATTAAGATCAGAGACATAAAGAATGAACCAACAACAGAAAAAAGTCAACTGAGCGAAGTACTGATATAACCGTAGGCCTATTAAGACCAGAGACATAAAGAATGAACCAACAACAGAAAAAAGTCAACTGAGCGACTATATTTAAATACCACGATCCGAGACTAGTAATTACGGACATTTTCAAAATAAGTTTGTTTACTATTTCTTTGTTTTTTAATTATTGTATTTATTTATTTAATTTTTTTTGTATTTTTATTTTTTTGTGGTCCTTTTCTGTTTACTGCGGCATTACATATTTTTATTGGACTATTTTTAAAGCTTATTTTGGTCAAACAAAAAGATTTTTCAAATTACAAGACTATCATAGGATAGCAGACATAGAATGTGCCAGTGATTAATTAACCTCTTTTACTAAATTGATGTATTAGGCTTTTATCCGAAATTTTTCCGGAAGCCAAAATGGCAACTCAATTCTTTTAACTCCTGGTTATTAGCCAGATATGAGGTAACGCGATAGGTTAATTTTCTTCTTCTTTCCCCCCCCCCCCCCCGCATCTGAGTGTATGCTGGTAGGATTCTCTCTCTTTCAGTTCTGTGAGGAAGCCTTGGCGCGTTAACGAGGAAAGGTTTCCGTGACAACGGTTCGTCCAACTCTATTAGTTTTCTCCTTCGTACATTCAATACAGATGACCAACGGTCGTTTAACCCGTGTCTTTAATATGATTACGTGCTGAAGGAGGCACCGGTAGATAAAGAAAAGAAAAAAAAAGAAAGCCTGAAAATACAGGGGGGGGGGGAACTCGAGTGGAGAGAAAAACAAACAAAAGAGAAAGAGAGATAGAGAGAAAGAGTAAAAGAGAGAAGATGTCATTGGAGATAGACGAGGGAGAAAAACTAGAGAGAGAGAGAGAGTATGGTGTTAAAGAGACCAGGTATTGGTAAATCAGTGGCGTAACTAGGGGGGAGGACGGGGGAGAATTCGAAAATCTCCCGGGGCCTCCACTTGAGGGGGCCCCCCAAATGACTGTTTTTTACATTAAGAATTAAATGTTATGCAACATGCTGGGGCCCCCAGACAGGTCAAACCCCAAGGGCCCCCAAACGATGGAAAATTCCTAGCTACGCCCCTGAGTTAAATACAGAGAAACCGTAAGGAGTTAAGGAAATATAGATGAAGGAGTTAAGGGAATATAGATGAAGTAAATATAGAAAAGAGAGAGAGAAAGAGGAGAGTGATGCAACAATAAAACGAACAACAGGACATGAAGTGAAAGAGAGAATGGGGAAGTAGGGGAGGGAGGAAATGAAAAAGAGGAAGAGAGAGAGGAAGAGAGAATATTGCCAGGTAGTGTTAGAAAACGAACATTTCCTAGAAATGTAACAGTTGATGTATATCGCTGAGATAAGAATCACTATCTTGTCGGGGGAAACTCTAGCTTTACCATTATAATTTTTCAAAGTAAAAAAAATAATACATTTGGACAGAGAACTAGATCTAGGTCTAGATATAGATCCAACATCGGTTTTGACTCACGTTCTTGTAAGAGCTACCGCGTTCTTGTAAGAACTATCGCGTTCGGGAATTACCGATTGATGGGTTTATTGCTTCAAATGTTCCATTGTTTTTAATCAAACATTCATTAGTTATTAACAAAAAAACAATCGCTCTCTAAGTTGTGCAATGAAGGTTTTGTCTTTTTTAATCCGAAATAAGATTTTTTTTTTTTTACAATTCCTCTTTTCAGGTCGCACATTCATGGTCTTAAACAGATGGATACGGTTTTCAAAAACAGCTCCAACTATTTTGACAGTTGCTGTATATCTTTGGTAAAAATGTACCGGCTGATTGGCCACACTGGGGAAATGTTCCTTTTCGTATGCTACAGATATGTGCAACTTAGTTACATTAATTTGAATAGCTTTTATTTTTTTATTAAATGTACTCAAAGATGTATTGACTTGTACGGTAACGTAAACATTTGTAGTAAATGTTCGTTCAGGCTAGTGCAGAGGTTTTCCACTGACAGCCACTCCATGAACTGCTAAGTCTATGCTGGGAGCAAGGAATAGTCCCCCAACAATTGAGGATGCCAACACAGTAACGATTTACAAAAATAAGGGTGACCGCACGGATTGTAATAGCTATAGAGGCATTTCACTTCTTAGCATAGTTGGGAAGACTTATGCCAGAGTAGTACTGAAGCGACTACAGATCTTGGCAGAACGAGTTTACCCAGAATCGCAGTGTGGCTTTAGGGCCGGTAGATCCACAACAGATATGATCTTCTCCCTGCGACAGCTACAGGAGAAAAGCAGAGAACATAGGCAGCCCCTCTTTATAGCTTTTATTGACTTGACCAAGCCGTTTGACCTTGTCAGCAGAACCGGCTTGTTTGCCGTATTAGAGAGAATCGGCTGTCCAAACAAGCTACGGAAACTAGTGTCAGCTTTTCATGAAAACATGCAGGGCAACGTACAGTTTGACAGCTCCGCCTCTAGGCCATTCTCCATCAAGAGCGGAGTAAAACAAGGATGTGTTCTGGCTCCAACACTATTCGGCATTTTCTTTTCAGTTGTACTCACCAGCGCATTCAAATCCCTGGAAGATGGAATATATATCCACAGTAGATCCGATGGAAAGCTACTTAATCTGGCACGCCTTAAAGCCAAAACGAAGAGACGGCGTATCTTAGAGAACTGCTGTTTGCAGACGATGCCGCACTAATATCTCATTCACAAGAAGGATTACAGAGACTTGTGAATGCACTGGCAGCTGCTTGTCAAGAGTTTGGCCTCACAATTAGCCTCTCCAAGACTGAAATCATGGCACAAGATGTTGCAGAAATACCAGTGATACACATTGGAAATCACACACTTACGGTGGTGCAGGAATTCACATACTTGGGAACAACAATAGCCAGCAACCTAAACATAGACACTGAGTTGACCAAAAGAATAGGGAAGGCTTCTAAGCGTGTATGGGAAAATACCAAATTGACCACGGCAACAAAAATCCTTGACTACAATGCCTGCATTCTAAGCACACTTCTCTATGGCAGTGAGAGCTGGGCAACTTACATGCGTCAAGAGCACAGATTAACTAGCTTCCACCTACGCTGCCTGCGACGCATACTGTGCATCTCATGGAGGGATCGTGTTACCAACCAGGAAGTTTTGACACGGGCCAACATACACAGCAACTATGCTCTCCTTCAACAGAGAAGACTACGCTGGCTCGGTCATGTCACTCGCATGCCAGATGGAAGAATCCCTAAAGACATCCTGTACGCTGAGCTAGCAGAGGGAGCCAGACCCAAGGGCCGCCCAAGACTAACTAACAGAGATGTCTGCAAGCAAGACATGAGAGCCATGGGCATCGACCAAAGTATGTGGGAAGAGATAGCCCAAGACCGGACAGCATGGAGACAGAGTGTACGTGCTGGTACGAACTTTGCTGAATGCAAAAGAAATGAAGCTGCATCGGTCAAGAGAAAGAAAAAGAAAGCTGCCCTGTCAGTGAGCCCTAGGACAGATGAATATAAATGCTCGAACTGTGGCAAACTCTGCCGATCCAGAATTGGCTTGATCAGCTACTCCAGATTCTGCCCCGTCTCAAGACGTAACCAAAGCCAGTGACTCATCTTGGCTCATCCATTGTCTTACGAGACAGAAGGAGCCATATATATAATACTTGTACCATGCTTGGTATGCCTTTACATTTGTAGTATTAGAGGGAGAGGACAATACTTAGATTACATTATTATCACACAAATTATGAAATGATCGTCTAGCATCAATAAAATAAAAAGTGGGGGGGGGGACAAATGCTTCGTTAGTAGTGAAGTTCTCTTTGCCTTATGAATGAGGCCGAACTCTGAGCTTTGTGGATAAAGACATCCAGTATTTAAGTTTTGAAGGCTGATTAAGTCAAGAAATTAGACTTGACTCAGGTGGATGTAACATAATTAAAACATGGCAGCCCTTGAAGCTTATTATTTGGTGGCTTTCAGAATTACCAGAGTTATGAAACCTCACACCTTTACCATGGAGTTAATTTGCCAGTGGACAAAGACATTTCTCGAGTTATGATTGGAGCCGAATTCTTTACTAAATTTAGTGCAATTTCATTATCTTATGACATTGTTCAAATGAAAAAAAAACAATTAACACGTCTGCTAATATTATCAATCAGGTAATTCAGGAAATAGGATTTCTTATCCATTTCCGATATTAGTAAATAGTTTACAATTTCTGGTTTTCTTGAGATCTATACATACTAGCGATTAGAAAGATTTGTTTCTATGCAAACTTCTAGAAATGAAATGGACGAAAATGTATGGTTGTGTGTCGCTGCCAAGTGAAAAATTGTATTAAGAGGGTCGCGGAGCTAAAAAGGTTGAGAACCGCTGGTCTAGTGTTATTGGAGATGCAGGGGAGAAAACTCACATTGATGAGAAAATTATACAAACTCAAAAGAAAGGGCGTCCAATATAAATAGTATATACAATGACAGTCCAAGAGACCTGATAAAGACGATATAGCAGGACATCGATTGAAACACTGCCCTGGCGTGCTCGCGCTCTTCATCTAGGTTCTCACATTATCCCCATGGGGCAGATGAGGGCACAGAGAGCGCGGGGGGCGCCTGAAGCAGCGTGGCGCGGAAAGGTACGAGACAGCTGTCCCACATCTTCACGTGGCCAGCGCGCGCGAATCTCACGCGGGCACAATGGGGGGAGAGTTCGGTGTGAGCACATCGTTCATCTGAAATGGATGGGCCCCCAGGTTATGTCAAGGCCCTCTACAGTTCGGACCGTGTATCACTTTAGAGTGCTCATCTTTCTGGTCACTGCCTTTTCTCTCCCACACTCCTCTTTATATTCACCTTACTCTTTGGGCTCTCTCTCTCTCTCTCTCACACTCTTTTATTCTCTCTTTTTTTGGCCATCTCTCTATAACTCATGCTCTCTTATTCGTATTTCTCTCTCATTCTCTCGCTCTGTCTCATGTGTTCTCTCTCTCTCTCTCTCTCGTTCTGACTCTGTCTCTTTCATTCTCAAATTCTTTCATTCTTCGTCTGTTCCTTATTTTTTGTCATCTCTCTCTCTTTATCTTTCTGTAAGAACTTTCTTTCTTTCTTTTTTTCTCTCTCTTTCTCTTTTCTCTCACAGGTCTGTACCACGTGGCAACGAACTATTGGTCAAGACTGCCCACAGATTGTGACGTTGCAGGCCAGTGTTGAGGCCTTCTATATCGAATGGTCACGGACATACACTGGCAGAATAAAACTGACGCCATCGTAGTGATTATATGTAAAGCTTCACTCTCACGTGTATCCCACATCTGTAGGCTGTAAGGACATAAACCTGAAAGATAAGTAAGTAAAGTTTCCCTTTCAGAATTTGTGGTCTATAGGGGAGATGATGTAACGGACATCTGATTCTGTGGCCCAAAGGGTGACGAGGGTGTCATGTGGCCATTACAACGACCAACCGCCTTAACTTTTCCCCAAACTACTGTCAGGTAGAGGCGCCTAGAGATCCCGAAATAAAAAATCCCAGTCTTCACCAGGATTCGGAAGCCAAGCGCTTTACCGCTCAGCCACCGCACCTCGAATATGTACTTTCATGAATTCTTTAGACTATCGACTCAGGACCTATTCAACCCTTCTATTGTGTGACTTGATCTTTTCATTTGACATGGAAGTAATGCTTTAGATCAACTAAATCTTGTGTAGATCCTTTAGTTACTGACATCATATTAAACGACAGTGGGTTTATTAGTTTGGACGCGTACACTTACTCAGAGACTAATGTTCCTTCTTTGCATTCCTTGAAGACACAAATGAATTCCCCTTTCAAACTTGGCGATAGGGCAGATGATGAAAAGGTCATCTGTTTTTATGGACGACGGTAAACATGGGTGTCATGTTACCAGCAAAATGACTAACAGCTTTTACTTTCCCCAATGTCAGTTATACATTAGTGCTCTGTAGAATCAGAAGCGTCAAAACAAATATAAAAAAAAAAATAATAAAAAATCTCGAAATAAAAAATTCCAGTAATGACTGAGATTCAAACTCGAGAACCCTCAGTTAGGAAGCCAAGCGCTCTACCACTCTACCACTTAGCTTTCACACCCCTTTGTTGTTGAGAAACTAATGTCCATTCTATGCTGCCCTTGAGAAACTAACGTCTATTCTAAGTTGTTCTTGGGAAGCAAATATCTTTTTGATACTGTCCTTGAAAAGCTAATGTCTATTCTATACTGTTATTAAGAAACAAAAAGTCCATTCTAAACTCCTTGAGAATCAAATGTCCAGTCTAAACTGCGCATGAGAAGCAAATGTCCATTCTCAACTGTGTTTGTTCTTTCACTGCTCTTGTTACATCGTATGTGTTTCCAATCATCTCTTAACTCGTACCCCCTTCCACCCCCCCCCAGTATTTTTGTTTAAAACTCATCACCCCACCCACCCACCCCTTTCCCCACTTCCAATCTTCTTCACACTTTAACTATCGTCTGTCTCTCATTTACCTGAGCAAGACGATGAGCGCTCGCCAGGTAACTTCACAGAATAGTTGACTTCGATGGATGAAGGTGTTGATTTTTGACAAGAATTCATCAACTTCCTGTTCCTTCTTCTCTTTCCATCATGCCGTAGCAAGTCGCCAATGTTTACCTCTACTTAAGTGTTTCATCAGAAAGGCTCTTATGAGTTGTTTTTTTTCCCCCTTGAAAAGTTAGGGCGTTTTAACAGCGCCTGTGTGGCGTTGCGGTCTGAACTGTTGTAATGCTCGGTGCATATATATAAGTATTTCTCTTTTCTGTCTTTTCTGTCTGTATCTTTCTCTTTCTTTTATCTTCACTTCTTTTCCAGTTTGTATGTTTCTCTGTCCCGCTTCTTATTTTATTGTATTCAAACAAAAGAAAAAGATTTGTTGTTTTTTTTTAGCTTGAAACCGTGTTTTAATTTAAGACTTGTATACTCACATTATGCATGCTCGCTTCTAAAGACAACCTTATACTCTGATACTCGCTTCTAAACCCAACCTTATACTCCGATACTCGCTTCTAAAGCCAACCTTATACTCCGATACTCGCTTCTAAAGCCAATCTTATACTCTGATACTCGCTTCTAAAGCCAACCTTATACTCTGATACTGGCTTCTAAACCCAACCTTATACTCTGATACTCGCTTCTAAAGCCAACCTTATACTCCGATACTTGCTTCTAAAGCCAACCTTATACTCCGATACTGGCTTCTAAAGCCAACCTTATACTCTGATACTGGCTTCTAAACCCAACCTTATACTCTGATACTCGCTTCTAAAGCCAACCTTATACTCTGATACTGGCTTCTAAACCCAACCTTATACTCTGATACTGGCTTCTAAAGCCAACCTTATACTCTGATACTCGCTTCTAAAGCCAACCTTATACTCTGATACTCGCTTCTAAACCCAACCTTATACTCTGATACTCGCTTCTAAAGCCAACCTTATACTCTGATACTCGCTTCTAAAGCCAACCTTATACTCTGATACTCGCTTCTAAAGCCAACCTTATACTTCTGATATAGTATTGCCGCTCTTCAGATTTGTCTTAAAACTCTTTGAAAAGACACAATTGAAATATTTAAAATTGAATTGTTAGCTCTAGATCTATAGATGGACTTTTTGACTGTGATTTAAAAAGACATACATTAACATTTAGATCACCAGGTTAAAAAGCGTTGTCAGAAGAATGAAAAGATGGTTCGTCCATCGTGGTTCTATGATGACCATTGTTGTCATTCGGGGAGCTGAGGGCTTTGCACTAGGGTTTTATGCCTCCTCGTGTGGCTGGTGAGACCTATGTGAGCCCGGAATGTTCGGCTGCACACTGGGCAGGGTATTCCAGCTGGAGCTAGACTAGTGTCGTTGGCCTTGCTTTTTTTTCTCTGGCGCTTTTCTTCTGCCAGCGTGGTTCTCTGCAATTTGTGCGCCAGTAGTCACAGCGCGACGCCATGATGCTCTATCTGTCTATCATGTGCTTCTGTCTGCATGTGTTTCTGTCTACCAGATGGTTGGGTCAACGCTGAAGGCTTTCAGATAAGCTTTCAGGGTGTCCCTTAATGTTACTTCAATAATTAAGATAATTGCGTCCTTGTCGAAACTTCTGTTGGACTTCATGGAATCGGCTAGGGTTCTAATTAACATAAGAGACTTTCGTTTTAACTTTCCCATTTTAGCCTCGTTTTGGAATGTGCAACTTGAGCGATTTTTTAATGTGCAAAATCAGCAACTTCATTTTACATAATAAGTAATTTCTGATCCGATTCATTGATCACTTTATAATTCAGTTTCCTGTTTATTAAATTATTATTTATCTTACGATAGAAAATACAAAACTATATTTAAAAAGAAGAAACCTTTCACGAAGTCTTTAAAGGTATGTTAATTAATTGAACATTTTTGTTTGTAATGACATGTCTAGCTAGAAATTGAGGGACTAGATAAGAGATGGCAGATAGGGAAATTAAAGCAACACGAGGACGCGACGAGACTGTTAGGAGGGATAGAAAGTTGAACCAGTGTATCGTCACCTCAACTGTGAAAACATTGACGCTGTCTGGTGAAAATAGCCGAAATGGTGAGCTGGTCAAAGCCTGGACATGACAAAGAGAACAGAACACCTAGAAGGTTTCTGGGCTACAAAAGACTTCACGCTATATCGGTGTGTTTTGTCTACGCTTAAACTGTTTCTTCGATTCAAACGCTTTAAGTCTGGACACAAGTGGCTTAACGCTGCGGGGAATTGTGTCAAAATATTGATATTGGTCACTTACGTGAGCTGGACATCGTGAATGATAGCGGGCTCCCAAAAAGCCATTGTCTTACTTGGACATCTGTCGATGGTCGCGCCTCCAACGCGCTCTCAGAAGAAAAAGAAAAAAAAAAGAAAAAGCCTGTTGTCATATCAGCCCCTGGGCTTCACGCGTGTGTGAGGAGAGGGGAGTCAATAGAGAGGGCATTTTGGGAGGTAACGTAGGTAACGTATATACTGGATATATGGACAATAACCCCCATGAGTATTAAGTAAAAGAATGGAGCCTATACCTTATTCATTGCAATGACCCTTACTTACAGAGAGAAATAAAGTTTCATTTTGGATGCTCTCTCTCTCTCTCTCTCTCTCTCTCTCTCTCGTGTGTGTTGTCTGCATAACTCAGGAGTATTGGTACATTTGAACTTTATTTTTCCATGAGATCGCTAGTTCAAGTAAATTTTGTTGGAGTCTCAGTTCAGTGGATAACGTTACAACTTTATCTCATTGTGTAGCGTGTATTTAGAGATTATTTAACTTAAGCTACTATTCTTGTTCTTTTTTGGTATACGCCACATGGGGGCAATTTAACGGTTACCTCCTCCCAGCAAGAGATGAACTCGTCCAATTTTTTAAAAGCATTTTCCTGTACTCTCTCTCTCTCTCTCTCTCTCTTTCTCTCTCTCTCTCTCTTCTTTAGAAATTCTTAGCGAGAAATGTCGTACCATTTAAAATCGCCAATATGCATTTTAAAAGAAGCTTCAAATTCTCATATCATGCCGTTACTTGGTATTTAGGGGCGTGGGTGGCTGATCGGTAAGGCAATGCAATTTGTCATCTACTTGCACATGACTGTATTGCTTCTGAAGGTTGACTGCAAAATTCTTTAAAGATGAGGGATTGCCTGTAAGCATTAGGAGCTGTAAACCACTTAAAATATATAAATATAAACTATAAATAGATTCAATCGATAGCAGACTGAAGCACACGGAACGATATAAGATCAAAAAAGTGTACAATCTGTTCATGTATGCAATAGCGGGTTGCTATACTTTTAAGCACATATAGCATATGTTGTCCTATTGATTCAATTTGAATTACGTAGGCTATATATCTATGCATAGCTAATAACTTACATTTTACACAAGTTTTAATATATAGATGGTACCATTATACTAAGAACCATGTCTATCCATACAAATATAAGATTTAGACAAAAATTATTCAAGCCCTGCGGTATTCTCGGCAACACATGCGTATCAATATTTTCATTTAATCGTCTTTGCCTCCATAGAGTTGTTGCTTGTTTTCAGTTGTCGCTCCATGGGAACGGGTCTTAGGGGCTTTTGTTGTTTTTTTCTTGTTGCGTCCCTTTGCTGTACTCGGGTCAACAAAATCTACTGACCAGGAAGATGAAAGCAAGTGGTGACCAAGAGGTGGGCGATGGTCCGTAGAAGAGACAAAACAAAATGGTTTCCGTTTAGTCCAACTTTCTATTTATATGCGTTCATAGGGGGACACAAGTTTATAGACAACCAATTTAATCTCTTAAATCCAGGATTTTCATTCAATATCTTGGGGTCAAGAAGTTCATGGACAGCGAGAAAGGTCAGCTCAATCGTCTAAGCGTCCAGCTCGGGGCTAGTTTCTGTGGTTCAAGCCCTGATGCTTTAAGTCCGAGCGAAAGGATTTAAGGAAGATTTTTTAAAGTATTTCTTTTTAAAGGCACCTAACCTAAAGTGACAAGATGAATTAGGGGTGTAGCACGAGGCATTGGGACGCTATATCTTGAAATCTTGAATAACCGATCAGGATTTCTACCTAGAATGTGAATTTATAACATCATGTGGTGACATTTGAGTAAAGTAAATACCTTGGGTCATCATATAGCCATGCTATACCTGTAGTAAACCAATTACCACTTAACCTAATTAACTCATTATTACCTGTAGGTAACCATTATATATGAAGTTTTAATTTGCTGGCGCAAGTGAAGAGCAAACATTTTTAATAATCTCCTAATAACTCTTGTAAAAAAACAACAACAACAATCCAATATCGTTTCTGGACTAAACATGTTGTTTTATGGTCATCCTATTTGTTGAATAAGTGCAATCTTTTCCTCTAGGAATTCTTACTTCCCAGGACATACCAACCTAAAGATGCATTCTTCATTTGTAAGTATAAGCTATTGCAGTTTTTTTTTCTACTTCTGTTTTAGTTTCACTCTTGGTGCTGTTTTCAAATCAATGTTAAAAAACAAAAAAAAATTTTTTTTTTAAAAACTTACATTGGGCGTAGTTGCATGAATTAGTTTGGATCAGTCATGTCAATTACATTTGTAATAGATGTAAATAAACAATAAAAAATCTGTGCGATTAGAAATATTTTCACGACTTGTTTTTTTGTTTAGCGCTATTTCATGCTTTTAGCTTTCTCACTACGCTATAATCCTATCACTTTCTCACTACGCTATAGTCCTATCACTTTCTCACTACGCTATAGTCCTATCACTTTCTCACTACGCTATAGTCCTATCACTTTCTCACTACGCTATAATCCTATCTCTTTCTCACTACGCTATAATCCTATCTCTTTCTCACTACGCTATAATCCTATCCCTTTCTCACTACGCTATAATCCTATCACTTTCTCACTACGCTATAATCCTATCACTTTCTCACTACGCTATAATCCTATCCCTTTCTCACTACGCTATAATCCTATCCCTTTCTCACTACGCTATAATCCTATCACTTTCTCACTACGCTATAATCCTATCACTTTCTCACTACGCTATAATCCTATCCCTTTCTCACTACGCTATAATCCTATCACTTTCTCACTACGCTATAATCCTATCCCTTTCTCACTACGCTATAATCCTATCCCTTTCTCACTACGCTATAATCCTATCCCTTTCTCACTACGCTATAATCCTATCCCTTTCTCACTACGCTATAATCCTATCCCTTTCTCACTACGCTATAATCCTATCCCTTTCTCACTACGCTATAATCCTATCACTTTCTCACTACGCTATAATCCTATCCCTTTCTCACTACGCTATAATCCTATCACTTTCTCACTACGCTATAATCCTATCCCTTTCTCACTACGCTATAATCCTATCCCTTTCTCACTACGCTATAATCCTATCCCTTTCTCACTACGCTATAATCCTATCACTTTCTCACTACGCTATAATCCTATCCCTTTCTCACTACGCTATAATCCTATCCCTTTCTCACTACGCTATAATCCTATCACTTATTTGGACTAGTTGGGAAAGTAGTGTCGGAGAAAAAAAGATGTATCCCGTCAATGTTACCGTGATCGCTTTTTGAATGCATTTACTAAAAACAAAAAAGAGTACAAAAAGTAAAGATTTGAATCTAAACTTGAGGGCTAAAACCTCCTCAAGTGAACACAACGCTCTCTGTGTCAGCGAAGTCATGGTGAAAATAAAAGGTTTTATAGTTATCTAGTGTTAGCTTCAATCTTGAAAGCGGCGACTTATTTCTCTCCACATTAGTCTAAAGAGTATAAAGGGGACTTATACTTATACTTATACCACCACATCATCGAAGTATAATTTCTTTCCATCATTCGATATCAAACAAAATAATTAACTAATTTGTTTTTTTATAGTGATTCTTGTTTTGTCAGGGTTCAAGAAATTATTGTGCAAAATTTCAATTTCATACGAGATTGGGTTTGGGAGAAATGACGTTATTACCAGACGGATAGACAGAATGAGCTGATAGAAACTTTGTAACAAGACATTACACTTTCTCTCGCTTTTATTTTAATCTCTAGAGTTTGAAAAACAAACTTTGACATGAAAAACATCCTCCCCCCCCCTTACACTGAGTACGCTAAAGGAGCATGGAATACAATGAGCTACAATAATAATACAATGGATAATACAAATGTTTGAAAATAAATTCGAGCAGCACTTTTGGGGGAAGTAATGAAAGCTAAACTGTGACCTGAAGATTTTAGTCTTGCCAGGGTTTAAAAACATACTATATATCTATAACAATAGGCAATGACAGCAAAGATGAGTGCCCAATTGCAAACTGCATATTTTTTCACAACCTATTTAGACAAAGCCGTTGTCGGCCGGGTGCCTGTTTAAGTTTTCTTGAATTCTACTGCGCCTTTCCTCTACAAAGGCTTTCCTCTGGGCGTGAAACGTGTCCGCCGCAACCTTCGTGACAGCTCCACAACTGTCTCTTTCACAGGACATCTTCTGCTAGCTACTTTCCTGTATGCCAGTGAAGGCAAAATGGCGCCTGAGTAATACACATCTTTAGTCAGTTGAGAAATGGACTTGACGAGAACTACTACGTAGCTAATGACAAGACTTTGATCTATCCTTGCTAATAACGTTTCTATTCAGTCATGCAGTTGTGTAAGTCGACAGTGTGCTCAAGTAACTTCTGCGTGATGGTTGCTTATTTTACATTACCTTTCAGCGTCAACGTGACTCTCGGGTGGAAACGGTCGTTAGAAGTGACGTTAGAAGAGACGTTAGAAGAGACGTCAGAAGAGACGTTAGAAGAGATTTTAGAAGAGACGTTGGAAGAGACGTCAGAAGAGACGTTAGAAGAGACGTTAGAAGTGACGTTAGAAGAGACGTTAGAAGAGACGTCAGAAGAGACGTCAGAAGAGACTTTAGAAGAGACGTTAGAAGAGACGTTAGAAGAGACGTTAGAAGAGACTTTAGAAGAGACGTTAGAAGAGACTTTAGAAGAGACGTTAGAAGAGACTTTAGAAGAGACGTTAGAAGAGACTTTAGAAGAGACGTTAGAAGAGACTTTAGAAGAGACGTTAGAAGAGACTTTAGAAGAGACGTTAGAAGAGACGTTAGAAGAGACTTTAGAAGAGACGTTAGAAGAGACGTTAGAAGAGACGTTAGAAGAGATTTTAGAAGAGACTTTAGAAGAGACGTTGAAAGAGACGTTAGAAGAGACGTTAGAAGAGACGTTAGAAGTGACGTTAGAAGAGACGTTAGAAGAGACGTTAGAAGAGACGTCAGAAGAGACGTTAGAAGAGACGTTAGAAGAGACGTCAGAAGAGACGTCAGAAGAGACGTTAGAAGTGACGTTAGAAGAGACGTCAGAAGAGACGTTAGAAGAGACGTTAGAAGAGACTTTAGAAGAGACGTTAGAAGAGACTTTAGAAGAGACTTTAGAAGAGAAGTTGGAAGAGACGTTAGAAGAGACGTTAGAAGAGACGTTAGAAGAGACGTTAGAAGTGACGTTAGAAGAGACGTTGGAAGAGACGTCAGAAGAGACGTTAGAAGAGACGTTAGAAGAGACGTTGGAAGAGACGTTGGAAGAGACGTTAGAAGAGACGTTGGAAGAGACGTTAGAAGAGACGTTAGAAGAGACGTTAGAAGAGACGTTAGAAGAGACGTCAGAAGAGACGTTAGAAGAGACGTTAGAAGAGACGTTAGAAGAGACGTTAAAAGAGACGTTAGAAGAGACGTTGGAAGAGACGTTGGAAGAGACGTTAGAAGAGACGTTGGAAGAGACGTTAGAAGAGACGTTAGAAGAGACGTTAGAAGAGAGGTTAGAAGAGACGTTGGAAGAGACGTTGGAAGAGACGTTAGAAGAGACGTTAGAAGAGGCGTTAGAAGAGACGTTAGATATGACTTTAGAAGAGACGTTAGAAGAGACGTTAGAAGAGACGTTAGAAGAGACGTCAGAAGAGACTTTAAAAGAGACGTTAGAAGAGACGTTAGAAGTGACGTTAGAAGAGACGTTAGAAGAGACGTTAGAAGAGACTTTAGAAGAGACGTTGGAAGAGACGTCAGAAGAGACGTTAGAAGATACGTTAGAAGAGACGTCAGAAGAGACTTTAGAAGAGACGTTGGAAGAGACGTCAGAAGAGACGTTAGAAGAGACGTTAGAAGAGACGTTAGAAGAGACATTAGAAGAGACGTTAGAAGAGACGTTGGAAGAGACGTCAGAAGAGACGTTAGAAGAGACGTTAGAAGAGACGTTAGAAGAGACGTTAGAAGTGACGTTAGAAGAGACGTTAGAAGAGACTTTAGAAGAGACGTTAGAAGAGACTTTAGAAGAGACGTTGGAAGAGACTTTAGAAGAGACTTTAGAAGAGAAGTTGGAAGAGACGTTAGAAGAGACGTTAGAAGAGACGTTAGAAGTGACGTTAGAAGAGACGTTGGAAGAGACGTCAGAAGAGACGTTAGAAGAGACGTTAGAAGAGACGTTAGAAGAGACGTTAGAAGTGACGTTAGAAGAGACGTTGGAAGAGACGTCAGAAGAGACGTTAGAAGAGACGTTAGAAGAGACGTTAGAAGAGACGTCAGAAGAGACTTTAAAAGAGACGTTAGAAGAGACGTTAGAAGTGACGTTAGAAGAGACGTTAGAAGAGACGTTAGAAGAGACGTTAGAAGAGACTTTAGAAGAGACGTTGGAAGAGACGTCAGAAGAGACGTCAGAAGAGACGTTAGAAGATACGTTAGAAGAGACGTCAGAAGAGACGTTAGAAGAGACGTTAGAAGAGACGTTAGAAGAGACGTTAGAAGAGACGTTAGAAGAGACGTTGGAAGAGACGTTAGAAGAGACGTCAGAAGAGACGTTAGAAGAGACGTTAGAAGAGACGTTAGAAGTGACGTTAGAAGAGACGTTAGAAGAGACTTTAGAAGATACGTTAGAAGAGACGTTAGAAGAGACGTTAGAAGAGACGTCAGAAGAGACTTTAGAAGAGACGTTAGAAGTGACGTTAGAAGAGACTTTAGAAGTGACGTTAGAAGAGACTTTAGAAGAGACGTTAGAAGTGACGTTAGAAGAGACGTTAGAAGTGAAGTTAGAAGAGACGTTAGAAGAGACGTCAGAAGAGACGTTAGAAGAGACGTTAGAAGAGACGTTAGAAGAGACGTTAAAAGAGACTTTAGAAGAGACGTTAGAAGAGACGTTAGAATAGACGTTAGAAGAGACGTTAGAAGAGACGTTAGAAGAGACTTTAGAAGAGATGATTTGGGCAATAGGGTACCCAAAAAAAAGAACCCAAATTGAGAATGCCTATGGACCATCTCCATTGCATGAAAGAAAGCCCCAGCAAACATTTTACTATCCACACACTGTTTCTCAAGGGGCGGCTTTTATGTCGGACAGCAAGCTAAGAGTAGAACTGTAGAAAGCATGCCATTGAAGTTTGACTATGATTTTAAAATATTGTTTTACACACATTTTATCAACGACAAAAAATCGATCATCATTTTTTTGTTCTCTAATCTTTAAAGCGTGCCGTCTGCTGACATTTGTCTTGCTTATCGACTAGGTCTTTGGGCAATTTGTAAAAGATAACGGGGCCGGTATGGCTTGTACGAAGTCATTAATCGCCTCTCCAGTACTGGGCTCCACAGTCTCGCGTTTAAATCATGCCAAAATTTCCACCGTGCTCTTCGCCCCCCCCCCCCCCACCAGAATCTATGCACCGGAGTGCAGAACGACCATGGGGAATTCCCGAAAAAAACCCCACACTAGACTGAAGAGAGAAGCGGAATTTATGACACCTATTTAGCATAGCGTCCTAGTGCGCTTATCTGGCTTTCTCTGGGAATTCCCCGTGTTAATAGCGTTTCGAATTAGATGGTCCAGTAATAAGTCTTTGCTCTGGTGGGCGTTAAGGCAGCAGTGATAATGTGGATGAGGTTGGAGAGGGAATAGTAAAGTGTGACAGAGGTCGATGTACCGAAAGATAACATTAAAGAGGCTTAAGGCGAGAATTTTACATTATCATTTAATGTTGTGGTCCCATTTTCTTAATCATCAAAAAATATAATTTTAAATAACAAATAGGAAAAAAGCATTTTTTTAGACATTAAAAGTTTTTTTTTACTAAGCGAAAGATAGACAGGCAAAAGAATACAATTGAGAGAGAGAGAGAGAGAATGAAAGAGAGAGGAAGAGACATAAAGATCCGAAAATTTAAACTCCCAGTCTTCACCAGGATTCGAACACGGGACCTCTGATTTTCCGCTCCGCCACCGCGCCTCCATGCATAGTACTTACTTTTAGAAATAGCATTTCAGTCATAGGACATGTATTACACCAGAGACACACACACACACACACCATAACACTTAATAAGAACGTTTCCCTGCATTCAGCATGACGCGATCTTCACTTTTGTTGTCCAGATCAACAGGGTATTGAACCTAGAGATCTTGAGTTCGAATCTCTCTGAAGACTGAGATTTTGAATTTCATGATTTTTAGGCTGCCTCTGACTCCACCAAATTAAAGCGTGTACCTGACATTAGTTGGTGAAAGTAAATGAAGTTAGTGGTTGTGCTGGCCACACGACACCCTCGTTAACCGTGGGCCATACAAACTGATGACCTTTACATCATCTGCCCTGTAGATCACAAGGTTTGAAAAGGGCACCTTTTACAAGGTATGAGTTTTTAGAACTGTTAGAAGAGTTTGCCAAATAAGGTTGCACCTCTTTAAGTATACACACAATGAGGAAAGTTTAACTGAGATTAAAATGTAGATCGCGGTAGCTGAGTATGAATTTAATTAGATGATTGCTATTGTAATTAGTTGATCCACTAAAGTTTGAGCTCCAAGCCACTGCACTCTCTTTCTCAAGCTTTCTATTCAATTTAATTATGGAGATTTTTTTATGTGAGGCTGAGAGGCATTAACCGTTTTTCTACCTATCAAATGGCTGGAGTTCGAATCTCAACTGAGCACCCATAGGCAGCAGGGAAACTTTCTTCCAGAACCCCCCCCCCCCCATGGGTCTATAAAAGAGATTGGACCAAAATTCTATGAGCAGGCTTATAGTATAAAAGTAATTTTAAAGACAAAATCTATGACGAATGTATCTGATCAGCTAATTAGATGTTATTATAATAAAATGACCATTTTTTAATACATAGGTGTTTAGTTAGCGTTCGATCACAGAACAATGACCATAACGCGTGACAATACTTGGTAGTGCTTTGAAATAACGCGTCAATTAGTCGTAGTTACCAGATTCACGAGTCACGCCCATGGGTCGTATAAACCCATCCCTCCCTCCCTCCAAATTTTTTTTCCCCTCAGGTTTTACGCCTTCGTTTTCCCCGTACATCATTAAGACTTTGGGGGCAGCACCAGAGATGGCCCCATGATGCATAGGTGCAATTTGTCTTAACAAGAGTTCGCGGGATTGTAAGTCGACAAGAATTCTCATCTTCTGTCTACCCCTCGCTCCCCACCACCCTTTATGCACGTACACACACGCGCAGGCTCTGAAGCGCCATCTACCTCATTACTCGTATGTTTTAATATAATCTTCCAAAGGGTGACGTGGTGTATCCATCATCTTCGTGCGATCTTCAGCGACGACTCAATTTGGACTTCAGCGCCCCCCCCCTCTTTTTTTTTTACCCCAACTATCCCCTTCCCCACCCAAAACCGACTTCCTCGCATGTTATGTCCACACCAGGCCTGCTTCGTCCAATTCTGAATTTGTATATCATCGCAAAGAAACACATTTTTTTGTGTTTTCTAATTATCTCCCCCACTCTAGTTTTTTTTTTTCTTTTTCAATTTGACACAAAACCTTGAAACCAAGCTTCAAGTAGAAAGAACAATATAAAACAAAAAAGGTAGAGGGGAGGGGTTGGATTGAGATAGAACTCGAACATATGAAGTGGGGGGGGGGGGCTATAGAAACAAAATAGATAGAAAGAAAAACAAACAAAACACTCAGTGGTGTTATGACATTGTTATACACTGAGTGGCGCCATGTTGATGGATGAAGTCACGTGATCGTGGACTGGGAAATGCAAAGAATTTTGACAACGTAACTTCATGAAGAAATGTCAAATCTTCAAAGTGTATCTCCCATGTTAATGGCGGCTCAGATACATTAATTTAAGTTTTATAAGCCAACTGTTAAAAGTGGCGTTGTGGGAGTAAGGCCATGACAATCGTATCTTTGCTTCCACCAGCTTCCGCCCCTGCCCTAGGTAACTTACTTACTATTATACCTGACTGAAATCGTGGAATTCCAAACCAAAAATTATGGAAAAAATATTATTCTGCCTAGACTCAAGATTTGAACCAGAGACTTTCGGGTCGGCTTATGGCTAGCTCGTCCTTAGGTTTTTCCGTTTGCTCTCGGCCAGGTTCGAACCAACAATCACAGTCCGCCACCATACTGTCTGATCTTACGCGATAAGCTCCCTTTATAATTTCATTGATGCCTGCTTTGAGACAATATCCTTAAGTAATTTGAGGGCCTTCTTTGGTGGTAACTTCCTCCTCAAGCTCATCGAATACAACAGTTAAGCTGGCATTGGCTTGCTATCATTGACTTGACCGACAAGCCCATTGCTGTGGCCGTACATAATTCAAGCTCCTTCTGTAGCAGTGCTTGATAAAGTTTCCCATGCCTAACCGAAGTCGTTAACTATTTAATTAATATGATTTTTTTCCTAGTAGATGTGCCTTGCATCACTACAAATCCGGCTAGTTATTCAAGTCTCGACGATTTATGCCTAGTACAAATATCAACAGATTTGCATTGTCAGAAAGTTGGCCCCCTCAAAGAATTAATCTTCAATCCAAATTCTTCATTCAATTTCATTCTGTTTGTCTCATTCTTCAAGGTACAGGCTGTTTGTCGTCGTTCAGAACATCAAGCAATGGGCATTTTGTCGGTAGCGGTGTGTCTGTTTTCATCAAAGAATAAATAAACATTGTTTATGTTATATATATTGGTAGTACTTTCTCATTTTAATTAATTAACAATAGGCCTATAGAAGTATTCTCTTTTGTGATAAAATAAATAACAAATGTTTGATGATTTTTTTGTGTGGTTTCTGTCGAGAATCATAGGGCTTAATGGGACCTTTTTTAAATGAATAAATGTATTTAGACATGCTTCCAAGCTGACGCATCCTATCCCCCCCCCCATATCCTCATTCTTATCATTAAGCTTCATGTGAGTGATGGGTTGTAATCATTTTTTTTAGACTAAATCTCATTCATTTCCAATTACTAAGTGAACTATTAAGTATAAACGACTTCGACTTAGAACCTCAAGCGCATTTTCGAGCATTGTCTCCATAAACATCTGTCACTGGCAATGTCTGAAGCCTCCTGCCGCCTGGAGTCCACTGCTCTGAGGTCCACCATGAAAATGTTTCGCCAGGTTATACGAGTACGTCCCTGTTTGCGCTTTCCTCGTATTGGCCTCCATGTCATTGCAATCCTTAGGATGCGTTTGAGGATAAACAACCTTTTATTTTTCCCTGTTGTTTAGATTTTAAATGCTTCAAAACAAAAAAATCAGTATCTGAAGATTACTTTGCAAAACACAAAACAAAAAGGTTTTAGTGATGTACAGAGACTAAGTCAACTGCATCTTATCATACTGATTACAAGACAGAGACTAAGTCAACTGCATCTTATCATACTGATTACAAGACAGAGACTAAGTCAACTGCGTCTTATCATACTGATTACAAGACAGAGACTAAGTCAACTGCGTCTTATCATACTGATTACAAGACAGAGACTAAGTCAACTGCATCTTATCATACTGATTACAAGACAGAGACTAAGTCAACTGCGTCTTATCATACTGATTACAAGACAGAGACTAAGTCAACTGCATCTTATCATACTGATTACAGACAGAGACTAAGTCAACTGCATCTTATCATGCTGATTACAGACAGAGACTAAGTCAACTGCATCTTATCATACTGATTACAAGACAGAGACTAAGTCAACTGCATCTTATCATACTGATTACAGACAGAGACTAAGTCAACTGCATCTTATCATACTGATTACAAGACAGAGACTAAGTCAACTGCATCTTATCATACTGATTACAGACAGAGACTAAGTCAACTGCATCTTATCATACTGATTACAAGACAGAGACTAAGTCAACTGCATCTTATCATACTGATTACAGACAGAGACTAAGTCAACTGCATCTTATCATACTGATTACAAGACGTTACTTCAAAAAAAAAAAAGATAATTACGTCCTACGCATTTTGTGTGTCAATCTTGTCATGCATGTTTATCAGTGAGATAAACTCTGCTCAGTCATTGGTTTTTCTAGCTGATTCAGGGAACCCATTTCATTCTCTAATGGCACTAGAGAAGAAGGAGCACTTGCATGACTTTGTTCTAGCGTATGGAATCAGAAATGTGCCTCCATCATTGTGTCTTTCTAACAAGTGGCGAGAGTGGAAAATACAATTCGTTTCTTCGTAACAATTTTTTATGCTTTTGAAAGTAAAGACGGCAAAAGTGTTTTCAATGTAGATTTAGGTCTTTCTAGTATTTACCTTCAAAAGATATACCGTTTCAGTGATTTTAATGTAGCGCTTCCTGAAGGGTTAATGCGCCACGTGTGTTTATAATTTTCATATCTTGCCTCTTTTTTGGGGGTCTCTTCAACCTCTTTTCTGGGCTTCGTGCCTCTTTTTCTAGCTATATATATATATATATATATATATATTGTTAGGCGCTGCCGCGGTGTCTAATGCAAGTAAACCTAATGGAGGTAGCACTCAACGTAATACGTAATCCAATAACACCGGCGAAAGGCCGAACAATCAATAGAAGTTAGTCGACGCTAATGCTCATTGTCGTACAAGTTTAATAGCAATGAAGGGAACCACCGAATGTCAGCTAACCCTATACGTTCATAAAACGCTACTAATCTCTACGTTGTCCTGGAAGTTTACGAGTTAATAAAATTTCCTTAATACATTTTTTTTTCTACAATCTATCATCTCAAGAATCCAAGACAATGGTCCTCCATTCTATAATATCCGGAAATCTCTGGGGTCTGTTTGAGTCACAAACGTAACCAGAATCAAACCACTTAACCTTATTTAATAATACAACAAATTTAGTCTAATATATATAGAACAGCGAAGGGCAAACGTTTTTAGTAGCGGGCCAAAAACTTAAACGTTTGTGGAGGGACACTATATGAAAATTTAGAAATTGTGCGTGAAATACTAAGACTTTGATGATCACCTCACAATCGATTATCTGTGAGTGGTTGGATACTAGTCCTGCTTTGGTCCCAATTGGGCAGCTAGTTATTCTAAAGAGTCCACTGAAGTCTTCGTCGTCAATCTATTGCTGACAAATATTTTTCGAGTCGCTCAAAGATATATGAAGGTTGCTTTGCACACATTCTCTGAGCATAAGAAATTACATTTGGGAATCTGGATTTGGTTTTAAAATTTTTGTTCATGTTTCGGATGTTCCTTCAGTGTTGAAGATAATTTACTTCCTATTCCAAACCTTCCGCAGGACGACGGGGAATGACAGTGGGCAGAGTGGGCCCTATGAACCCGGGACCATCAAGATAAGCAAACGACAGTCCAGCGCGCATACCACACGACCAGTCAGCAATCAAGTCTTCTTTTACTACCCTACACTTTCTGAAAATATCAACATCCTTTTCAATAGCACAGAATTGTAAAAGACTGTTTTCAACTTGGCCATGTAGTTATCAAGTTATCATCCTAATGTAGTTATCAAGTTATCATCCTAATGTAGTTATCAAGTTATCATCCTAATGTAGTTATCAAGTTATCATCCTAATGTAGTTATCAAGTTATCATCCTAATACATACGTTTCTCTCTACCGTCAGTGTAAACGGTCAGTGAATTTTGAGTTAGAGGATTTGTTTGAAACCATTAAGGTGGCCTCCTAAAGTGACACAGTAGATCTTTGAAATTCAACATTGAGAACTTGCAGAATACTTTCACATTCTGCAGACTAATTTTCCACATGGAAGAAAGAAATGTTTCCTTTGGTTAGTTCCCAAACTCGCTCGAAATCGCACCCTGCTCCCTGCGCCCTGCACGAAGTCATTTTACTTTCGTGCAGTAAAACAGATCGAAGTGTTCAGATTGAATATAATTAAGGAGCGCCTGCAAAAGTCAATAGGCAGTTCAACAAAGAATGTCTTTCTTTCTGTACAGTTTACAAAGGATGTCTTGATGTACGGTACAGTTTACAAAGAATGTCTTGATGTACGGTACAGTTTACAAAGAATGTCTTCCTGTACGGTACAGTTTACAAAGAATGTCTTCCTGTACGGTACAGTTTACAAAGAATGTCTTCCTGTACGGTACAGTTTACAAAGAATGTCTTCCTGTACGGTACAGTTTACAAAGAATGTCTTGATGTAGGGTACAGTTTACAAAGAATGTCTTGATGTACGGTACAGTTTACAAAGAATGTCTTCCTGTACGGTACAGTTTACAAAGAATGTCTTGATGTAGGGTACAGTTTACAAAGAATGTCTTGATGTACGGTACAGTTTACAAATAATGTCTTCCTGTACGGTACAGTTTACAAAGAATGTCTTCCTGTACGGTACAGTTTACAAAGAATGTCTTGATGTACGGTACAGTTTACAAAGAATGTCTTGATGTACGGTACAGTTTACAAAGAATGTCTTCCTGTACGGTACAGTTTACAAAGAATGTCTTGATGTACGGTACAGTTTACAAAGAATGTCTTCCTGTACGGTACAGTTTACAAAGAATGTCTTCCTGTACGGTACAGTTTACAAAGAATGTCTTCCTGTACGGTACAGTTTACAAAGAATGTCTTGATGTATGGTGCAGTACAGGAAAGCAATATTGTTCTCGGAGTGGTTTACATTGTATATATTCCTTCTATTCGGAGCTCTGTTTTTTGTTTTTTTTGTGTACTATTGCCAATTCTCGAAACAGAAGCTTTCTAAATTCCTAGACATTCCACTTAATGAAAAATGTCTGTCCTTTTTGTTGCTCCCTTCTAGGAACGCATGCAGCCAAGCTCTTCAGCAACAGAAAATGTTCATTTTAATAATACCAATGTTTCAGCTCGTATTAAAATTCATAGTGTTTTGTTTCGTTTTTTTTTTCCGCAGCGGGTCGGATTTGGCCCGCGGGCCGTCGTTGGCCCATCACTGCTCTCTAAGATTAATTTGGTGTACGGAAATCTGTGTCACTAATCCACAATCGTGACATTTAATCATCAACTTCCTCAGGTCCACATAAGACGAAGTATATAATTTTGTGTGTACCCTTTCATTCAAAAGTAAACTCACATTTAGTACAACTCTTGAACGCATAATATAATTTCAGAAATTGTAAATGAAACACATTAGCTGTATGTAACTCAAATTTTACTTTATAAACAAATAGTAGCGTTTGTAATACTATAGACAGATACAATCATACAATTAAGTAATTATTTTTTAAAGTGAAACTTTTAAAAAATCGGTCCAAGAATAAGTTAGGTTGCTTCCCTTACATAGTCTCCTATTGTTATTGAACTTTAATTGTTAAATGTGATATCCTTTATTGTTTCTATGTTGTACTAGTTGTGAATATCTAGACATTAGCAATTAAATGATAAATTGGGTTCCCGCAGGTGCGGTCCTACAATGAAGGGGAAATAAAAAAGGAATGCAAGCGTAATAAACGGAAACTTTTAATCCTCCGTGACGTGCTTAGTCTCTCTCTCTCTCTCTGTCTCTCTCTCTGTCTCTCTCTCTCTCTTTCTCTCTCTCTCTCTGTCTCTCTCTCTCTTTCTCACTCTCTCTGTCTCTCTCTTTCTGTCTCTCTTTCTCTCTCTCTTTCTCTCTCTCTTTTTCTCTCTCTTTCTCTATCTCTGTGTGTGTCTCTCTCACACACACACACACAAACAGAAACACATATAGAATGATTAGAATCTAAGTAATCTGAAAAAAAAAAACAACACTTTAGAAGTTAGCCAATGAAGCTTGGACAGCTATCTCCGCTTAATAAACCAACTAGATTATAATTAACTCTAATAACTGTTGGATGACCCCAAATTAGTTTGGTTTTTGTTTTACAAGTTTCGGGTGTTCCTTCGGAGTTGTAGATCGTTATTTTCTGGCTCAAACCTCCCGCAGGACCACGGGGAATGGCAGCGGGCTGAGATCGAACCGGGCACATCGAGACGACAGTCCCGAGCGCTTTCCACACAAATAGGTATTTATGATAATAAAGATGAACAATAATCTCATAGTCAAAGTTTGATTTTATTTTTTATTTATTTTTTTACTTTGCTGGCCACATGACCCTTTCGTTTACCTTAGGCCACAGAAACGGATGTGACCTTTACATCATCTGACCTATAGACCTTAAGGCCTCAAAGGGGGAACTTTACTTTAAAAAAAAAATGTACTAGACATAGCAATCTCTGAGTGATGAAAAGAACCACAAAATGTGCTGTCAACGTTACAACACCATAAGATCAAATATCGTTATAGTTAGACAAGCTTTAGAATCTATGGGGGATCTATGAGGCAGGGATGAGGCTCTCATTTGTTTCTATGGCCGAATGTTGTGGCAATCACGACGTGACTGCTTTTATTTTACCGACGTACTGACATACCCGCGAGTTGGGCGGTCTCAAGGACGTCCTTAAAATCCGGAAATTCAACATCAAGCCCTCACCGGGACTTGAACCGAGACCAATCGTTATAGAAGCCCTGAACACTGACACGCAATGTCACAACCTGTGGGCAGTTTAGACCAATAGCTCGTTGCCACGTCGTTGCTCGTCACAGGTCAAGCAACGAGCACCAAACGACTGGTTGGCTAAACCGCTGTAAGCGTAATATATCTTAACTTAAAGCTTGAAATAACTTTAATAACTTTTTTTTTGTTAACAAAACTAAATATAATTGTTATTACAAAATAAACAAATTGAAATTGAGATCAAATGACATCAATGTAGTAGACTTTAGTAAATGATATGAAATGGTAATCTTAACAAAATCTGTCTCACTACACCAACAAGTCTTCTCAGTCTGGCAATAATGAAGTCGTCTGTGCTATCTGACAACAATGTCACTTATCTTGCATCATTTACGACCAATCGCTAACCTCTTCCCACCGTCACCATAGAAACACACACACACAGACACCAAAACAAGGGACGTCCTCAGAACCTTCCTGAAACTCTTCAAATTGGACCCTGTCACTAAGACGACGTGAGCGAATGATAAAGAATTAAAACTAATTGACATTCACGAATAGAGTAAAACATGGCGTAATAATGTCTATTTTTTTCGGATAAGCAGTTTATCCTAACAGCACAACGTATTTGACTGATACTTCTAATTCACCTCGCTGATTTAATCTAAATATCTATATCTCTGTGAACCTTATTACATCGGAACCATGTTCGAACAATCTCGGCTACGTAAAGTATCCCCCCCCCTCTCCCAACTCGTTTAAAGATGATCAATACTTTAAGGACAATATCATACATATGATGTGTTGTATAGGAGGTCCATAGTCTGTTTAACAAGACTACTGCTATAGGGACACTGGTACTGAGAAAGGCAATCTCATCTCGACAAAACAACAGTAACAACAAAAAAGTTATGCTTTTTCTATAACAAACACAGTATTATAAACCCACACGTACACGCACAAACTCCGCTGTAGCAGCGAAATGTCCATAATAGCAACAGTAACAGCAAAAACTAATTTATAAATGGGAGGTTTTTAGAGAAGAGCTCGAAATAGGCCGCCGCAATTTGTATCAGGGCTCTCTACTATCTTACAGCCGTCTTCCAAGGGGACACCACTCGCATCCTGCTACAAATAATAGGTTTCGATCGCCAGTACAGAAACTCAGTAAGAAGAGTGACCCGCCCTTGTCGGGTCTACTTTTTGATGTGCTTCTGTTTTGTGTACAAGGAAGCAAAACTTACAGGCCCAGTTTAGATTCCCAGACAGTGTGAAATGTCAGCTTATTAACCCCGCCCATTTTTTTTTTACATTTTATAATAAGAAAAGTGTATTAAATGTGATATTCTAATTAATGAATGTATTTATTTTACCTATAGTTGCAACTGACATAGCAAACATTGTAATTATCTC
The DNA here is from genome assembly GCA_036873155.1 of Biomphalaria sudanica. Lineage (NCBI taxonomy): Eukaryota > Metazoa > Mollusca > Gastropoda > Planorbidae > Biomphalaria > Biomphalaria sudanica. Next base: position 41,516 of record JAZGLO010002758.1, read on the forward strand.
CAAATACATGTATCGAATGAACTAGAAATGTTTGTTTAAGGCTTGATATTTTTGTCCCTTTCTCTTAGGATTCGTGATAAAGGGAGGCGGGGGGTGTCCAGTATGTGACATGCGACTGGTACGTGATTGACAAGAATAGAGCCACGCCCATTCCATTGTTAGGGTCTCGTGCCTGTTCAATGCGTCAAACTCGTGAGAAACCGGAGGCGGGATCTCGCGGGGTTTGCACTTTTCCCACCCCGCTTTTGCAGACGAGCGCGCAGGGGGGCTCAGCGAGCAATCGACCAACCAAAGTCAAGAAGTGGGCGGGGCCTAACGTCGAAGGGAGAGAGAAAAAAAAATAGAAAGAGGGGAGGAAGTCAAACCAGCCTCCTTCGGTGTAAGAGTGGTTGGGGAAAATGAAGAAAATCGGTGGTGGACGAACGGGGGGCTGTTAGAAAGGAAAAGGCTGATTGGGCGCCCGTGGGCAAAGACTTGGTGGAAACTTTGCGACTCCTGCCTCTCCCGATGAAGCCGCTCTGCATTGTGTAAACAGACAGGCTTGTTGAATGAGAGAGCGAGAGAGGCGATAGACTGAGAGAACCCCAAAACCGTTCACTTCAAGGAGTAGATCTGTTCGTTCAAGAAGGAACTAAAATAAAAATAAAATAGTAAATATTCATATCAGGTCTCGTGCAAGTGAAGGTATCAAAGGATAGGACAGCATGTAGTGTTGGGTTTAGCTTGTAGAATTAAGCAAGCATATTGCAAAGTTTTGGTGTTCAGAAGCAAGCAAAGTGAAAGAGTGTTTCTAATTTTTCCGCATCTAGAAGTGTTGTGAATAGTTCTTTCATATTTCCAACGAGTGTGGGATCGCGCGTGTGTGTGTGTGTGTAATATCGACAGACCTTCAACTTGCATAATGTTCATCTCGACTACGGATTCAACGGACTCCTACTTTGCATTGATGTGTTGATATAACGCGCGTGTGCACTTCCTGGAGATTGTGTGTACATTTTCTGCTTATTCGAAACTCGGTGTTTTCTTACATTTTGGAGTACACACAGAATCATTGCACGGAGGGTTTAACGCACACACGGAACTTTAAATCTCTGCGTGTGTTGGCAAGGACAAACCCCAAGGTATGAGAGCAGGTTGATACTGAAGGTGGTAACTGAAGTAATTAGTTACGATCTACATCTTTGATGTCATGGGATGCTGCGCTAGTGTAGACTAATTTTATTATAATTTAGGCAAAATATTTCAGTTCTATTTGTGGTTCCAAGATTAGGCATAAATGCTGACTATAATAACCATAGGTGACGGTCATAACTTGCTTTAAAAAAAAAACAAAAAAAAACAACAACAAACTAATGAACTTGCATCATTTAAAACCTAGATTAAAATATGTCTAGGAAATTGATAGAATATTTTTTTTTTTTTTAAAATAAGGATGTCTATAAATTGTATTGGTTAGGGTAACGGTTAAGTATGCAAAGAAAGAAGCCCATTCAGTTTATGTTCACATTCAAACGCCTTGGGGTAATATCTAATTGAAGTTAATTACCTGCTTCCCGAATCCGACTCCGAAAATAAATGATAACAAATATTATACCTAACTTATACACTAGAAAGGGGGGGGGGGCTCATGAAATATGTAATCCGGCAATCGCATCTAGCGAAAAAAAAAGGCGTTAATAAAAAAAAAATCACTGAAACATAAACATTACAATTACTACAGCGTAATTAATGCATAATTAGAGTACAGAATTGTATTCAGAATTTCAAATACCAAACTTGAAACATAAAGTAATCAAATAATAGTAAATCAGTTAAATAGTATAATGTACACATCTTTTATTACAAATTAAAACAACTAAATTGTTCAAAATATACAATATCTCAGATTCAAGCATTGGCCCGCTTAGCGTTGGCCATTATTCAATGTGTACGCTTATACAATAATGTCACAGAAATAATGTAAACGTATGTCAAATCCTTGTTGCAAATAAATATAAGCCATATCGGGAACATCTGACAAACATCGAAACGCGATTGAATTGGTTCAAATTACCGTCTAGTCCGAAAAAATCTTATTCAACATTAATAATAGGATATGTTTCGATACCTTAAACATTCGTATTCTGTTAGAAGTCACAATAAGCGGCTAGTCCGATATGCATGTATATATGTGTCATATACTATCTATCTATCTATCTATCTATCTATCTATCTATCTATCTATCTATCTATCTATCTATCTATCTATCTATCTATCTATCTATCTCTATCTATCTATCTCTATCTATTTATCTATCTATCTATCTATCTCTATCTATCTATCTATCTATCTATCTATCTATCTATCTATCTATCTATCTATCTATCTATCTATCTCTATCTATCTATCCATCTATCTATCTATCCATCTATCTATCTATCTATCTATCTATCTATCTCTCTCTCTCTCTCTCTCTCTCTCTCTCTCTCTCTCTCTCTCTCTCTCTATATATATATATATATATATATATATATATATATATATATATATATATATATATATAATTGATGAGTTTAAATTGAATATAAAACTAAAACACTTTTTAAATGACCAAGAAGATACTTGTGTTTTTCTGTCGTCGGGTAAAACGACTCGTATAACATCAAAAGAAAGTTATACGACAGATATTTTTAAAGTTATACAACACACCAACTTAGTAAGTCTCTAGCGTTACAACTTGTCCCATGTTTCAGGCATTCCGAAAAAAAGACATAAATATCTTTATACTGCATTTAGATATGAAGTTAGAGACAGTTTTGTTTCATTTTCAAACTCAAGTCAGGGCCGGATTTAAGTATTATTTCCATTTTTGTTAAAATTGCTGTAGTTCAAACAAAGCACGAAATACACTTGAAAATATCTAAAACTTGTCATTGCTTAAAGAAATAAATTTAATAGGACTTCTTAATTTTTAACATTCAATACACCAATCATTATCTTGGTGAGACAAACTAAAAAAGATAAAGCGGCTGCAAAGCCAAAATGCCATAAATCCGCCCCTGGCTGTAGTACCAAACATAAACTTACAAGTGTATAAAGAAATAAAATAAAAATAAAAAAACAATAAAAAAAAATTGAAAAAAGTAACAACATATAAACACTACAATATTTATTTGTGTAAAAATAACTACAACTATAAATTATTGTTGGTTAAAGAATGGACCATCTATCTAAGACGGATAATTAGGCCATTAAAGGTGAAGTTAAAAATTGGTCTTTCGATGTATTCCATGTTACACTCGTACCAAAAGTCTAATTTATACAATTATACATTTGATGATACACTCACTAGTCCTGGGATATAAAAGTCCATAAAAATAATGCACATATTTTATACACTTCGTGAAAGCGATCGAACAAAGAACAAAAAAGAATCAATCAACACGCAGTGTGTTAAGTCTAGGAAACAGTGTCAATTAAAGCTTTCCCCATTTTTTTTGGTCCATTAGAGCTGAAAGATCTATACAGCTCATAGATCGTGTTCTAGCCGTATGGATGCATAGCTCTCCTTCATAAATAAATCAACACCTTATAATCTATGACTTTTACTATTTCGACTTTTTTTTTGGTTCTTATTTGAAAAAACAAAAAAAAACCAGAAACTTAGTCAACATTAACCCAGCTGTCATTATGTCAACTTGCCTTCTCGGCTCTAGTGTCGACTCGCGCCCCCACACCCAATCACTCCCCACACACATGCAGGGGATGCAGTATTATTTCAAATGTTTGTCGATGATCGATTAATAAATAGCTCTCTATCACTGTACGCGGCGCCCCCTTTCCATCCCCCATCATGGCGAGTGAGCGCACCCTCTCCCTTCGGGCTCCGAGTTATCAACACACACACATAACACACAGACACATATATCTAACACACGAAACACAACACTTGTAATAACGCTTAATGGAATCTAACTAAATGTGTCTCGCCTTGTTCCAATAAATGGTACTCTCGACGTAGTGATCCCTTCCAGCTGTTATACACCTAGGGTTGATAAATAATCTCACTTGCATGTATCATGTACACACTCTCTCAATCTAGACAAACAGGAGCCCTTAAACCCCTATACACACATTCCTACTTAAAATGTATACAGGGTATATGCATATATTACAAACATTTATAGCGCAAGAGAAAGTGTGTTTTTTTTTGTTTTTGTTTTTTTAATGTGGTGGTTTAGAGGTAACGCGCATGGTGTATGAGCGTTTCGGGATTAATCCCCACCATGGAAGCTAAGGGTTTTGGTTTTATGAGTCAGACTTAATATGGCATTATAAGTAAGTCTCCAAGATTGGAAAAACATCCGCAGTTGCAGCGTAGTCTATAAAGTTAGCGTGTTTTTCAGGGGTTTGTTAAAGCACCTACATTTGTTTAGTTTGGGTTTCAATTTCACCTATCAATTAGTCTGTTGAACCGTTGGGGCACCATATATGATCTGTTGACCGCCTTTCCTCATACTGTTCCCTGATGGAAAGTCTTTGCGAGCCCTGAGATCTTGTGATATGTCCATATAAACTGAATTTTTAGATCTCGCATATAATGGATTGAATATGCGTTTTGATGTAGAAAATAGTAATAGCCAAACAAAAACAAAAAGGACAATAAGGCTGGATACTAAAGCTAAACGTAGCCTTAGCTAATGTAGCCTGGATAAATGTAGTATAGATAGATGTAGATTCAGTAAATGTAGCATGGCTAGCTTAATTAAATGTAGCCTGGATAAATGTAGTATAGATAGATGTAGACTCAGTAAATGTAGCATGGCTAGCTTGATTAAATGTAGCCTGGATTATTAGCTGCTTATATATGACTTATTATGATATGTCTGCTAATAATAGTAGAACGTCGTTCAAACCACAAAGATCAGATGGACGCATGCATTTCTTTAGGACATTAAGAATGCTTGAATCTTTGGGCACATCCCTAACCCTCCCCTTCTCCCAACTCACAAGGCTTTAGGGCACAATGATTCCCAAACTTTTTACTTAACGGAACATTTTGCACATTTTGTTAATTTTTTTATTTTTTTTAGTTTTCTTTTTTAGAAGAGATTAATTCAATTCGAGGCCTACTAGTTAATTATTTCAGTAGTTCGTGGAACACCTATTCAGACCTCGCGGATCACTAGGGTTCCCCGATCACATACTTTGGAAAACACTAATTTATGCAATACCTTTTTTTTTTCATAGCGAGCCCTTTTCATATCATGCATTCAAAGTACATATAGGGCCCTAGCAGGGCCTAACAAGAAGGGAGAGGAAAGCATAGGTCTACCTAATATTTACTCCAGTGTTTCCCAAACTGTGTTCCGCGGAACCCCAGTGTTCCAAGAGGACTGAATAGATGTTCCACGAACTACTGGAAGAATTAAAGAGTAGGCCACCACCCTAGTCTCTTAGAATACAAGCAAAGTGTTCCGCTAAATACTCAGAATGTGCAAAGTGTTCCGTTAATTGAACAAGTTTGAGAACCACTGGATCTAGTACATACATCGAACTGCCACGAATAGATCCAATCGATTTCTTAGATATACTCGACAATATCAGTTTAAATTTGAATTCATATCAAACCAAGCGAACGTTTATGTAACGCATTTAAAAAAATAGGCTTAGACTTACTCAAGCCGTTCATTATAATCAGATTAGGGACTGGAAGAACGCGCAACGCGTTGCTTCGTATTATAGACTGTATATGAAGTCCTATGAAATGAATGCCAGATTAGAGCAAGAAGAATATTTACTGCTGTACAGGCTCAAGTTGGATTGTTCTTTAGAATCATGTCTAGACTTAGGCCTAGGCTATTGACCAACTGTATGGGAGCGGTACTGATATGATCTCGCAATGTTCCATTCAACAGACGTTCTAATTACATGTAACTGTATATTGTGTTTCATCTTTAAACCGTTTATTGAGGAGGACAATTATTTATCCACTAAGTGAACCATATATTATAACGCATACGGTGACCAGACGCCTCATCATACAGATGCGTTAACGTTTGAACTGGGCAGTCCTCCTTACGTGTGGATACATATACAGTCAGTTCCGATTTAATGGAATACATCGTTTCGGTTATAATAACTGGGCTGGTCCGATTACATCAACATTTCCAGGTATTAGGCCTACAAGATAGTTTCGGTTCCTAAATATTTTGACCGGAAAAAAAACACACGTTGTTTTGATTAACCAACCGGTAGTCGAAACCCATATTCGACTATTGGAGGTTTGGGTTAGGATGCAACAATCTTACAATTTAAATAAACATCCGAATCATGTTAAACAAATAAACAAATAGGTCACAGCTATAAAAATGGAAATAACAAAAAGATATGTAAACATCATAGACTTTTGTATTACATCACTTGGTTCAACTACATAAAGTTCATACTGCACTTATGCGCAGACTTCTTATATGGTAATTCGAAAAACGTCCATACTCAATATTGCAACACTCCCCACTAAGAGTTGTGTTATCAAGACGCTCAGTCCCTTTACCTCTCCTAGACTTCAACACTACAGTTTTCAAATCCTCTCTCTAGGTCTACGTGTGCGTGAACTGGGGACGCTTAAGTCAACCACTTCGTCACGTACGGTTTTAAAAGTCACATAACCTGTTACAGTGTAACACCGTTGACCATTAAAACACAAGTCCGTGACCTACCAAGTGTGTACGAACACAGCCTGCTGCTTCACTGCTAGCTTACACGGCACATAGATAACAGGGCCTCATCGTATTACAGTCAGTCTGACTTTGAAGCTCAGCAGACGTATATTTTTTTTTCAAAGAGATATCGCTAGACCTTGGTTCCGTGCTCATGGTCATTAGAGAAATCCATTGTCTTGTGAATGGCCAGTAATAGTAACATTTTTCAAGACACAAACACGCATACGTATTTTTTCCCAAAACACACTGTAGAGCTCGCAATTAAACATATGGATCGATAATCTAGGGTCTAGGTCTATATCAGATTCCGAATATTGTTTATTTGGTTAAAATGTTTTTTTTTATGTTTCGCATGCTCCTTCCGAGTTGAAGATAATCTACTTCCTAGTCCGAATCTCCCGCAGGATGACCCCGGGACCATCGAGACGACCGAATTAACGCACGCGAAGGGCAGCCATCTATTATATATATCACGAGGGTATGGGACAGCCAGAACAATTGCACATCATTTACACTTTGGCTTTTTTAAAGCGTTTTAATGTGAAGAAAAAAAAATGTATTGTAATTATTCAGTACAGGTAACATTATAACTAAAATTAAAATAAGTTTAATAAAACAAACAACTGCAATGATCCATGCATATGTACATATTATAATTATTATTTTTCGCTGAAAAAGGGAATAGAAAAAAAAAGTTACCAGTATCCGGATCGAAGCCTCGACATTGGCGTTACTAATCTGTCTGGAACTTTCATAAAGTCTTATTTCCTAATATCCAAATTCTCGACCTGTATGGTGACGTACGCACTACGTAAGACAGTAGGGTTTCTGACCAGGGCTTTTGCAAGAGAGGATTTGGGCCTCTCAAGCCCTCACTCAAATGGAGTTTGATGATGATGATGAATAAGCAAATTATATTAATAAATACTAAACTTCTCCATAATAATTTCCATGCCTTTTTTATTCTTCGTTCTTTATTGAATACACATTGCCACCACGCTACGCTCCTGCGCTTCGCACGTTTCCCAAACTTCCAGCCATGAAGAGAGTGTCAAGTCAATAGCAGAAATAATAAAAAAAATAAAAATTAATATTGTATGAGGTTAAATGTTTTCATCATATATTCGGCATGCGTATGAGGAGACATTCTCACTAATGTGTTTGCATACTACATAACTATATTCTCCTTACCGGGCTTGCATCTTTCCTATGTGTGAGTTCACTTTTAAAATAATATTTCATTTATTTACTAGCGCCATGTTCCCGTACATAGCTAATATAAAATACTGTGAAAATGGGATTACCCGATTAGTTTAAATGTTACGTTCTTAAAAAAAAGAAACATTTAGGCGTTTTATTATTTTATTTTTAGGGCCTTCTTGTAGGAGAGACAATTAACATACACTACGGTCTCCTCCATTATCTAAGGAACACTCATGCCAAATTTCATCAAGATTGGTCAAATGGTTTCGATTTCTATTATTTATCCAACTATATCTAAGTTTAAAACTCATGCGATTTTTAACTCACGCTTCTAGATCTACGTTGTTCTTTATTAGTATAAATCTGTGACAATTGAGGGATTCTCTACATTGAACTTAAATGAAACTTACATTCTTGAGCTTACATGGACCAGATATTTACAACGTTGTATCATTTGTTTTTAGAATTTAAAAAAAACTGCCGAGAAATCCTTCTTGGGATCTAGATTCTAGATAGACCTTCTTGTGGATCTTTCATAGATCTGGAAGAGATCGTTCAATAAATCTAAATAGCCTACGTCTTCTTGGGATCTTTAGATAGATCTTCTAGTAGATCTTTAGTAGATCCTTTATGGGATCTAGATAGATATATTATTATGGATCTTTTACATACTTTCTAGATCTTTAGATAGTTGTCTTCGTACTATGTAATATATCTAGAAATGGTACACCAATCACATCTTGAGAGTGGAACTACTTTAAAAGTTGTAACAAATCAAAGGTTTAGGTGGTTCAGAAACCTTTATTTAAATATTACATCGTATGGCTGGAGCCCAACTCACCACGAATAATTAGATTTATAATGATTATAACTAATATACTTGAAATACCATTATGTAGTCCGATTAAGAATAAGTAGTTTATGTTTTGCACATAAACTCGTAGCAGGCGTGTGGTTTCACTGTCTGGTAGCAATACAGATGATACCTTACTATTGCGAATATGATGGATATGTTGGTGAATATGTCACTACTGAGTTATTATAGTAGTATTATAGTAGTATGTGCTAATACACGGAACTAAACACATGTTGAAGTAAGAAGCGATAGAACAAAGTCATGTGTTGATATCAGAAACTATGAGCTACAAAGTATCAATAACCCACAATCTCATCAAAGCAGAACGCTCGTTTATTGCATGAGTTCTTCTGTTGCGTATTTTATTTTATTACATGTAGACAAATGGATGAACGAATTGGTAGTGATACTGTATAATTAAGAAGGATGCTCAACTGTAATATAGCACGAACCACTTCCTAATAAATTTCTTTTTAAAATGCATATGAACATGCTATGTTAATACATAAAGAATAAAGTATGCATATTCTGTAAACCTTTTGTAGATATCTGATGCTTAAAAATAGCTATTATATATCTAATATCAGACGACTCCACAGAATGGGAATCAATATAGCTCACTATATAAGTCTTTACAATATTGTCTTAAAAATGGTTTATCTGTACATAAGAAATTAATGTTTGCATATCTAATATTAAAATGAAAGGGTTTCCATTCACAAGACCAAAGTAGACTTTCTACCGAATTTTAACATGTTACGAAATACGGTGAAATCGGATTTTCAATAACGCTTTCCGTTTCTGAAATGATGAAATGACAGACCTACAGACCACACAAAACTGCTTTTTAGCGAGTGGCGCAAACATTTTATAGCATATCTATATCCCTGTTTATACGTTGTTTTTTAAATTCTCTCTCTCTCTGTATATATATATATATATAAAGTTTATACATGTGATTATTTTTGTTCTTCCCTTCCCCTTGAAAACCCTAATAACAACAACCCATATAATATTGGTTCACTTTTAAACCAAATGGTTTATCATATTATCGCTTTAGGTCAAGAGGGCAGGGAAGGGGGAAGGCATGCCATCACATCAAGTGGAATGATACAAGCTTCAAATGAATGATTGCTTAAGCAGCTTACGAAGCCTCTAACTTATATTATACATCACAGACAAGGGCCATAATTGTGTCATGTACAAAGTTATTCTGACGCTGTCTAATCCCTATGAAAAACTGCAATTCTTGTCTCCCTGCTCCGAGAGGAATTCAAATTAGAAAAGGAAGTATTTACAGCAGTCTGTGGTTTGTTTTAAAAATATAAGCCGTTTATATTAGTCTATATAGTTTCTAAAATATAAATCATTTACAGCAGGCTATAAGTTTCTAAAACATACTGTATTTATAGCAGTCTAAAACATAGTATTAAAGCAGTCTAATACATATATCGTTTATAGCAGTCTAAAACATATATCATTTATAGCAGTCTAAAACATATATCATTTATGGCAGTCTAAAACATATATCATTTGTAGCAGTCTAAAACATATATCATTTATACAGTCTAAAACATATATCATTTATGACAGTCTATAAAATATATCATTTATGGCAGTCTAAAAAATATATCATTTGTAGCATTGTAAAACATATATCATTTGTAGCAGTCTAGTTTATAAGCATAATATATTTACCCAACTTTCTGAACATATTTCCTCTCATTTAATGTAGGCAATATAAAAAACACTCTTTTTTGGAGACGATATTGTATGATGCAACATTGGCAGACCTTTACACTGAAAACAACCTAAATGATGGGAGTCCTAGTTTCATGGTGCAATTAATCTAATTATTACCGATTCATTCTCTATTTCCAAAAGTTTACATTTCCAAAATATTATCAATTTACGTTTAATAGTTAATGTCTTTCTTGTTCAGAAATAGACCTGTAGAATTAAGTGTTTCTCTGTTCTCGCTATGGATTGGAGACGAAATTTCAAAATACGTAACTATAATAAAAATATTACTGTATATAATTCATTTCAATACCAACACAATATTTCTTAACAATATCTTGAAAAGACAGACTGCAAATATTGTACAAACGTGGAACCATACAGATATAGATGTAATTTTGAGAAATAATTATATTAATGAATATTTTTTGCAATATAGAGGCGCAATTCTTCCTTGAATATTTTGAATAAAATAGCTATAGAAAACATTTTGGGTACTCGCCCTTAGAAGGATTGTGCATAATGTCTCAGTCAGAAGAATATCAATAACTCTGCACACGGATAGAGATGACATATTGTTAAAAGTAAGATGTGAACTTGTGAAAACATATTTTTAATTTCGGTTCATTGAATATATACACTCCACCACTTTTTGAAAACCATATTTTAGATTAATATTTGTATAATCGCCGTTTCAGTTCCTGTTCATTGATAACTCCCATTCTTCTAGCCTTGTAGTCTTGCATTATAACCCTAACATTAACTCCCGCTTGAGTGTCGTCCACTCCAGACTGATTCAAATATTAGAGCTAATGGTAGCACATATGTATTGACCTTTCACTGTTTTAATCTGCACACACTGACACACACACACACACATTGCATGTAAATATGTATGACTTATATTAGCAATGCACACAACCTTTGTGACCATCACATCCTCATCATCCTCTTCATCATCCTCATCATACTCATCCTCATGCTCATCCTCATCTTCATCTTCATCATTATCCTCATCTTAATCATCATCTTAATCATCATCATTATCCTCATCTTCATCATCATCTTCATCATCATCATTATCCTCATCTTCATCATCACCATCATCATCATCATCATTATCACCAGTATATTGAACTGGTGTTGTGGAGGACGAAGAAAGACATTCTCATGAAACGCCTTAATAGTGAATACAAGAAGTCTAACCAAACTTTTGCAACCCCAAACAAAACATGCGAACGAATAAACATACACACTAATAAAAAAAATGTTGACTGACTAAGAACTCTATTTTGGGGTTGATCTTCCGGTGGAGTATTTAGTGAAGTCGGCTGGCATTAAGTCCGATCTCCAATTGGAAATACCTGGTGGGTACCATTTCCCTGAAGACGCTCACACACACACTAATAAAACTCTGAAACATACGGCAGCCTTACGTTAATATGTAGCATTACTTTGTCCCTATAAAGATGTCACTGTAGGTGAAACCATTTCAAGTATTTGTTTATGTTTTTTCTGGTCAAAGTTACAATCTTAAATGTCTCAAATTCTTTTTTTTAAAAATCCCCCTAATGTATTTCTTACACTATTCCCTTAGAAACTTTCTTCGAGGCGGCAGGGGTTGACGGGGCCAGGGTTCGAACGAGAAATATCGATTTAGGAGGGATAGTCGAAACGCTTGGAAATAAGCCCAGGCAACCTAGGCACACAGTGTTATACTAGTGGAGAGTCTTATACATGGAGGCAAATCTATACATAGCAAGCGGATTTTTTTAATGTATCCGGTGTAAAGAATAAGGGAAGTGATGATAATGTTTTCTATTTGAAACAGTTCAATGATCCATATTGTGCAATTTTTACTACAGCAGAATGGACATTTTAACCACTTCCCTTTGTTAGGTTTTATTTAGTTGGCATCATAGTCGTTCAATTTATCGCCCTTGACATTCTTACGTTTATAGTGCAAATCTCCAATAGAAAATATTCGAAATGCATATAGGTAGGCTTCTTTTGATAATAGAATGCTGTCTTAACTATGTTTAAAATAAACAACGGCAATGCTTCAATACAGATTACTCATTCATTGTCTCCTCCGTCAATTTTATAGAGATTGCCTCAACTTATTATTCCTATTACCATTGTAACTAAGTTTTGTTATAGTTGCATACATTTGTTAAAGTTCATTTAAACTAAACTTGGTAGAGAATAATTACATCTGATCTAGATTTAATCAATAAATTAAAATTACCGCCCTTTCGTTTTCACGTCTGCAAACCTTTGCATCAAGAAAGTTCACAAGTTTCAAGTGTAATGTTCAGAGGGGTTGATTACTTAAATATTATTTTCTAAGAGCAGGGAGCTATTCGGGGGCGGGGGGGGGCAATGGGAAGCGTCACAATTACCGTAGATAACCCATCGACTTTACCTAATAATATGCACTCACACAAATTGGCAGCAATCGTAAAAATAACTCCATATGAATTAACTTACAAGAAAATAAAAGATAGAAATTAATGAATAGCGTAAATGTAAAATACCACCAGCGTTTAGTATCAAAGTAGCAAAGTCGGTTATCCTTTAAATTTTGGCGCTAAGAAGAAGAGGTATGACGCTTATAAAAATTTGGCGCCAAGTAGCAGACGCGAAGATACGTTCTATATTTTTGGCGTTAAACGTCGCAGACTATAATCTTACCATATTTGGCTGCTGCTCCTTTAGTCATTTTAAGCAATAGTCTCCCATTTGTTTATGTGTTTGATGAAACCTAGTTTTGTTTCCCTTCGAGTAAACAGGTAGAAGAGTAAACAGGTAGAATAGATAAATAAGTTTTACGTAAAATGAAAGCGTAACCAAGAAATGTTGATTGATCCATTTAATGAAATCAATTTGATGAATGAAGCTACGTAAATACACGGACAGAAATCATTCCAGGCTTCTGTTGACAATCGTAACTAAAAATATATAAGTGAATAACTGCCCAATATTGAATTATTATTATTATTATTATTACTAATATTATTATTGTTATTTCGTATTCATACATACGGAAATTCGATTGGAATTTATCCCTTATTTCCCGAAATAACGCGATAATATTAAGTACGAATAATCATACAGTACATACATAAATCTAAATCAGTTGGTCTAGGCTAGTCGCACCGGTTACTTCAGCGATCAGAAGATATTCGTATTGGTGAAAAGATTAAGGCCCTAGTTTGGCTCCAAATCATGTTTTAATCAATCGTCAATAATAATAATAACAATAATACACAATTTTCCAAAAGTGCTATCAGCCAAAAAGTTAGTGACAAATGAGTCACCTTTGTGACTCTCCTAATTACTTGTGAGAGGACCTAACTGCTGCAGACCTGCTATATCATAAGACTATTTCTCAGTGGACACTCTAAAGGGAGGCTACGTTTTATGCCATTTCCATTTAATGTTTCTCTATCCTGGCAGCTTTAGAGAATTGGAAAGACAATGATAGCTCCTAACTCGAAAGACAAGGGCTGCGCCCAGACGAACCACTTGCCCTGGTTTCTTCTTGAGTCCGGGCAGAATCTGATAGACCGTTCTGGAGCGGTCCAAGTTTAGTCACAGTTTTTGCATGTGAAGTTTTAGGGCGATCCAATAGGGCAGCTTTCTTTCGGATTCTCTTCTCTAAGATTGTTTCGTTTCTATCTGTCTCGGCGAGGCTCGTTCTACCCTGCGCAGTCTCCATGCTGTCCGATCTTGCGTCAAATGTCATCCCACTTACTTTCAGTGGTGCCTGTAGTCCTCGGATCTCGCTTGCAAGCATCTCTGTAGGTTGGTCTTGGGCGTCCACTAGGGTCTGACTCCCTCCATAGTCTCAGCATCGACTATGTCCTTAAGACGTCTTCCATTTTGCAATGGAATGAATTGTCACCCCCCGAAACTGACATAAAATAATGATTTATTATGCTTTCGATTATAAAAATATTCTAAGTAAACATTAGTTTGATAAACACAAGACATATGATTCCATTTGTGTACTTGGTTACTTAACAGCTAAGTCAAACGACTAATGTAAAACTCCTTACGTCAAATGTAATCAATGCTCAAGATTATGATGTATGGTGGCATTGTGCAATTTACTAAACTAATATTGCACTATAAATAAACTCTGTATGTTTTAATATATGAAGCTTTTAATTTTAATCATTTATGGCCCTAATTCTTTTTTGTATGTTTCCAAAGGACTGGATAAAAAATAAACAATCTTCTTAATTAAGTGGCTAAACTTAATGTTGGTTTGTTTGGTTTATTCTGTATTACTAATTTGGTTCTTCAAGAAATAATGCGTGACAGTGTTAGGATTTTTTTTTAAAAAAGGAAATAAGTTATGTATTTAGTATTATAATTTACAATATACACATTTTGTTTGACTTCTTATCTCCATCACGTTCTCACAAGTTGCATTTATTAACATTATGCTATTTAAATTAAACCAATTCTAATTGTATTGTACGTAAGTTATTTCAAGGCCGTTTAAGCAATTTTTATTGTAGATTTGCAGATACTGGCAGAAATGTTTAATCGTTGCCCAGATTGTAGGAGATGTTAAATCCATCCTCTATCATACACTAAACATTATGCTTTTACTTTACTTTCATTGGCTTGGTTTTACCTTTGAAAATAAACTCAAACAAAGCCGGGCATTTCTGCTAGTTAGTTATATAATTGAGTACCCTATATCACGATACTACTTGGAGATTGTTCTTAGCTCCTACAGACTCATTTTCTTGTAAGGAAATATATCAAGTTCTTTGATTATGGAACTAAGAGCATTCTCTTTTATAGGAATTTAAAATCACAGCGATACAAAAGGGTAAAGCGGGGCAAAGAGTGACATTTAAAAGAGAAACAAGTCATTTAGAGACACCGTTGCCATCTAGGATTATTCGATCTTACAGTTGATAGTTCCGAAAATTTTGAAATCATAAAACAAACAGGTCAAAGAAAAATTGATTTGTGGAATTCGGAAATCCTGTTTTATGAATTAAACGCTTTTTGTAGTTTTGTGAAGAAATGTACTATTAGAGATACATTTAAAAAAAAATCCACTAGAAATACAGAATAGATTTCATACAAAGATTTTTCAAAAAAAAAAAAAGAAATAAGATTGGTGGCAGGACATGTAGGTCTAGGTTGTTGTGGAGTGAGCCTGCGTATTATAAGAAATGTCTTGGGGGTCTGTGGAGCGTTACTGGGCGTTAGGTCCAACACTGCTACGAGTTGTTTGGTCAGCGCGATGTCACTGCTAATGATAGTCCAAGCCTGGTACTGTCCGTCGGCGGTTCGGGGGGTGCCCGTAACTAGCGGCCACGCGACCAACTGGACAATGGGCAATTATC
Source organism: Biomphalaria sudanica (assembly GCA_036873155.1). Taxonomy (NCBI): domain Eukaryota; kingdom Metazoa; phylum Mollusca; class Gastropoda; family Planorbidae; genus Biomphalaria; species Biomphalaria sudanica. Next base: position 57,395 of record JAZGLO010002758.1, read on the forward strand.
TACTGTCTTTTTTTTTTCTTCTTTTCTCAGGAGCGTTGATTAGATTCTTCAGGTCCGTGTTGGTTATGGGAAGAGTTGTCGCCTATGAAAGCGTGTCATGGTAGAGAAAGAACGAAAAGGGGGTGGGGTGGGGATTCAAAGGTGCGAAAACGCGTCAGAGAGGCGCTTCGGGGTTGCGACATAGAAACGAATGGATTGTGGGGAGGGGCGGTGTGAAGGTGAAGGGGGGGGATATTTAGTCCGAGGGGCGCGCCCATGTGGCGTCCAGTCAAAACGCCAAGTGGACACAATTATATTTTTGTTTTCGGTTGTAGTGCCTCCCTCTCCCCCCTCCCTTCTCCAAAACGTAGCGGGCTTTATATGAATGTGTCACCTAAATAAGTACAGAGTGTGCTGTAATGACGTCTTCAAGTTTCTTCTGACACGCTGATGAGATATTCCATGGCCTTCAAACTAACGGAAAAACACAACACTTTAACATGCTTCTTGTCTGTACCCCAAGAGGGTTGCGATCTGCAAGAAGGGGGTGGGGTGGGAGAAAAGTAAGGGTAGTTAGGAGACAACATGTAGGGAACATGCTTGCTACCCCCCCCCCGCTATTGTTTGGAACACTCTATCTTTCACTTACAAATAAACTTAAAAATAAAAAAAACACATTTGGTAAAAATATTGGGAAAATGGACACTAGAGCCAGTGATTGTTAAGCTACAAACGCTACACTTAATAACTATAAACAACGCCAACACTATAACGCCAGATTCACCAATCTATTTTATTGACACACTCACACAGTACGAGGTTACACACAACACTCTGATATGAACTTTCTTACCAAGGGGAATAACTCCACACTCTAATAACAAACACATACACATAAACACAATGTCAACGTCTTTGAGACTTTTCAACACTGCAATCAAACTGTAAGCATCTATTGACACGATTGTTACATGATTGCAGACACAACTATGAAACTATCACAGCGACAATAGTATATTCCAATGTTACACCAAACCATAACTTCATAGCAAAATATGGTTTTGTCTTCGAGTCCAAAGAACATGGCGCTCAAGAATACTATAATAAGAAAATTGAAATGTACTCAGTTTTGTAACCATGACATAGAGATGCTCGTATACCATTATATTTACATCTTGCACCAAAAGTAAATGTATTTGTCGCAAAAGATTTAGCACATTACATGGTTACCGGCCCATTGCTCTAGTAAGAATAGAGATCCATATTAGACCTAGATCTATGATCTGCTATCTACACTTATCTTTTTCGTGATATAAAAATTATAAACAGATAACTAGATATATGATCTTGTGTAATGTTGGATGAAGAGACTTAAAATATTTTCTTAGTTTTTTAATTGGATGGACAGACAGACAGACAGACAGACAGACAGATAGATAGATAGATAGACTGATTCATTGATAGATTCACTTATACATGGTATTTTATTCTTACGCAGGTGGCCATGATGTCGAAGCCACTAGGGTTGGCCTCAGATGGCCAAACCATAAAAAGCAGCAGTTATCATCTGTCAAAGTCATGTAATGAGATGGACATTTAACGTCTTTGGGGGCCACTCTTCGGGATATCTAACTCCTCTATTTATCGGCCTCGTCATTGTTAATACATCTAGTGCTTGTTTCTGTAACAGAGCGTGTCTCCAGAAGAAACATCAAACTAGATTTGGATTTAACAACTCTCGTCTGCTCAAAGATCCGGGAATCCAGTTTCCGGAGACTGCTCAAAGATCAACTTCAGGCACAGCTCCAATTGTGCTTTTTTTCCCCCGACGCAAGCCTTGAAGATAGGAATCGAACCAAAACCTTCAACCATGATGGTTCAATGTGCGGGCTGCGAGCGCCCAATCTTGGACAGGTTCTTGCTCAATGTTCTGGACAGGGCGTGGCACGCTACCTGCGTGAAGTGCTCGGACTGTAAGTGCAACCTGACGGAAAAGTGTTTCTTCCGGGACGGGAAGCTTTACTGCCGGACGGATTTTTTCAGGTGAGTTGATAGTTGATAGTTCTGCATTTAAGGCTATTTGAATTGGTTAGTAGATGGTCTGTATTTCAAGTAACTTGATATATGTTACTAACGAAAGAAACAGACGAGTTCTGCAACTGCCGGAACTACTTTCAGATCGTCTGCTAGTACATTCTATCATTCTATCATTACGCGAATGTTGGTTCACAGCTGCCATTAAGGGTTTCCTCTTTAGACCGAACAGTCTATCAGATCATGTTAAGGTCATTTCTTTCTGTGGCCAGCAAAATGACAGGGAGGCGCTGTGGCTGAGTGGTACAGCGCTCGGCTTCCAAACCAGAGGATTTTGGGTTCGAATCCTGGTGATGACTGGGATGTTTTTCAAATTTCGAGATCTTTAGGGCGCCCATGAATTCACATAGCTCTAATGGGTACCGGTCATTAGCTAGCAAAAACTAAGGGTGGTTGGTCTTTGTGCTGGTTAAATAATCGTGGGTTGACAAAAACAGATGACCTTTACATCGTTTGCCGTAAGGCCGCATGCTCTGAGAGGGAACTTTCACTCATTTCTTTTTATTATAAATTTTCGTTTCGTTTGCACGGCATAACTTATCTCGTGTTTATTATGTGGGTAATGATAATTGGGACGTTAATCTTTGTACTTCTACAACATTATGCTGTTTTTGTTTTGGTTATTGTTGAAATGAATTAATTTTCTTTCTCTGGCACTGCCAGGGTCAAGCTTCGTCAAAGGGAAACAAAAAAATCATTGTAGTCTCCCCTTAACAGCGTCCAATGAGGAATTTCTGGTGCTGTGGCAGGTCTGCATCAGTACTGCCCACTGATAGACAACGGGAATCTTCTATGGGATGTTTATTATTTTATTAGACTGAAAGGTAGAATGTTTATTCTCAATCTGAATTAGTGTAAAACCTGCTCTCCATCTTACGATTAGAATCATTTTCACCAAACTAAGAATGTTTTAGAAAAGTTCTAAATGAGACCAAAAATATTATATATTCATGCCGAAACTCTGCCTTCGACTTTCCATGAATGACATTGATCAGCAGACACCCCCCAGGAGTTGCACTAAGTTCAAATAACGACAGAAGTCGTCACAGAAGACAACAAGAACAACAACTCACCTGGTGGTCAACGCATAGGAAAAGACTTGCGAGTGATTGGCCTTGACTGCTGCTTAGAGTCTTCCGTTAGGACTGAAACAGACTGCTCAATGTTAAAGCAGCGGATGTTGTCACTACAGCTGTATTCTGTGTATTTACTTCCTCCCTGTTTAGCCACGGGGGCATCCATTATTCAGCTGGCAAACTTCTTTTCAAATCGCATCTTCACGGACAATAATATACACAATTTATGACCTTGTCCTGGATCAAATATTGATGGACATGCCAACAAATGAAGAGCTCTGGTCGCCGTAAGTCCGACGTGGAAGAAGAAAGAAAAATGAGGTTGAAGGGGGGGGGTAATAATTAAACAGAGGCGAATATTTCTTTATATGATCTTGCTGAGAATATACAAGCAACAGAAAGGATACGGATCGCGCTTGTCCTTGGTCTATATCACTTAGTTTGATTGGCGTCATTCAACCGTATCATCGCGTTACGGTGGCTAGTCAGAGCGAACAGCCACTCAACCGACGCGTTCAATTCAGTAAAAAAAAATGAGGGGGGGGGGGCTTTCGTTTACTGCACGAGCTAATCAGGCTAAAATTAAGGGTCTCAATTGAGACAAATCGTTTCAGAGCTATCTATGTCACTGACACTATTACGATTGGCCTCGGCTCATCTCGGGAACTAGTTTCAGTACGATACAAACTGACTCATTTTATACTGCAGACGACACAAAAAAACTTTTGCACATTTGTACAAGCCTTGATCCCCTGTATCAGATCGTCTGCTCTGTGACGCATGGGGAATCACGAAGTGCTCAAGTGATCGACACTTGATTTCGGCCTTAACGCCCTTAATAATTATTCAATAAATTTCCATCTTATAGTATCATATGAAATACAAACGTCATTTCAAAAAGGAGATGATTACGTCCTAGGCGTGTTGCTAGGTCAATCTATTCATGCATGTTAATCAATACCTTAAATTCTACAGTCATTGGTTTTAGTGGCTGAATCAGGCAACCAAATTCCATACTCTAATAGCGTTAGGGAAGAAAGAGCACTTGTGTAAATTTGTCCTAACATATGAACAAGGAATGTGCCATTATCTATATGTCTTGTACTTTCTACACAGAAATTATAGTTACCGCTTCTTAGCTATTTGGAAATTGAATTTAAACTACAATTTAATTATTTGATAAGTTAAATTCACAGACCTATATATCTAGATCGAAATGGAATATATTCTCTTTAATATTTTATATTAATAAATTTTTTAAATTACAAACATTCGTAATAAACGAAAGAAAGTTATGGGCTCTAAATGGAACTTTAATGTTGCCAAATGAATTTTTAAAAAATTACCAAGAAACGAAAGAGCTATTTAAGAAAAGATAAAAAACAACTTTGCTAGATCTAGGCATCGGGAAAAAAGTCGCTCAACAAGACATTGCTATGCGATATAATATTGTAGAAGTCACCGATCACAAAAACAGACAAAAGAACTCTTTCGTTCCTTTGGTTAATAAATCGTGAAACAAAACTGTAAGTTACTGTTTTCACTGTTGTCAAATTTCACGTGTAATGTTAAAGAGAAACTCGGGTATGAACGTATGTCTTGTGTACTGTCGTACAAAATGTTGGCTCTAATTATATGTATTGTAATGCACAATTGTAGAACAAAGTAGCTCGCGGATAATAAAGACAATTATTGTTTGTTGAAAAACGAACTACTTTCATTCTCTGGCATTGCCAGGGTCGAGCTGCGTTATTATTATAATTATTATGATTATTATTACTAAATAAAGCATTTTTAATGGGAGAAAAATCATTAGGTAACCTAAAGTTTTCAGTTACAGGAATGATTTATCTAAATCTAAATCGACATCTACATCTACATCTATATCTACATCTACATCTACATCTATATCTACATCTACATCTACATCTACATCTATATCTACATCTACATCTACATCTATATCTACAACTACATCTACATCTACATCTACATCTATATCTACATCTACATCTACATCTATATCTACATCTACATCTACATCTACATCTACATCTACATCTATATCTACATCTATATCTACATCTACATCTACATCTATATCTATATCTACATCTACATCTATATCTATATCTACATCTATATCTACATCTACATCTACATCTACATCTACATCTATATCTAAATCTACATCTTTATCTATATCTATATCTATATCTACATCTACATCTACATCTACATCTATATCTATATCTACATCTATATCTACATCTACATCTATATCTATATCTACATCTTTATCTATATCTATATCTATATCTACATCTATATCTACATCTACATCTACATCTATATCTATATCTACATCTATATCTACATCTACATCTACATCTATATCTATATCTACATCTATATCTACATCTACATCTATATTTATATCTAAATCTACATCTATATCTACATCTATATCTATATCTACATCTACATCTACATCTACATCTATATCTATATCTACATCTATATTTATATCTAAATCTACATCTACATCTATATCTACATCTATATCTATATCTACATCTACATCTACATCTATATCTATATCTATATCTACATCTATATATACATCTATATTTATATCTAAATCTGCATCTACATCTATATCTACATCTACATCTATATCTACATCTATATCTACATCTACATCAACATCTACATCTATATCTATATCTACATCTACATCTACATCAACATCTATATTAACATCTACATCTATATCTTTATCTACATCTATATCTATATCTATATCTACATCTACATCTATATCTATATCTATATCTACATCTACATCTACATCTACATCTATATCTATATCTACATCTATATCTACATCTATATTTATATCTAAATCTACATCTACATCTATATCTACATCTACATCTATATCTATATCTACATCTATATCTACATCTACATCTACATCTATATCTATATCTACATCTATATCTACATCTATATTTATATCTAAATCTACATCTACATCTACATCTATATCTATATCTACATCTATATCTACATCTATATCTACATCTATATCTACATCTACATCTACATCAATATCTATATCTACATCTATATCTACATATATATTTATATCTAAATCTACATGTACATCTATATCTACATCTACATCTATATCTATCTTTACATCTACATCTACATCTACATCTATATCTATACCTATATCTACATCTATATCTACATCTATATATATATCTAAATCTACATCTACATCTATATCTACATCTACATCTATATCTATATCTACATCTACATCTATATCTATATCTATATCTACATCTATATCTACATCTATATTTATATCTAAATCCACATCTACATCTATATCTACATCTACATCTATATCTATATCTACATCTATATCTACATCTATATCTACATCTATATCTACATCTATATCTACATCTACATCTACATCTACATCTATATCTACATCTATATCTACATCTATATCTACATCTAAATCTACATCTAAATCTACATCTACATCTATATCTATATCTACATCTATATCTATATCTATATCTACATCTACATCTATATCTATATCTACATCTACATCTATATCTATATCTACATCTACATTTTTATCTATATCTACATCTACATCTACATCTATATCTATATCTACATCTATATCTACATCTACATCTATATCTACATCTACATCTACATCTATATCTATATCTATATCTACATCTATATCTACATCTATATTTATATCTAAATCCACATCTACATCTATATCTACATCTACATCTATATCAATATCTACATCTATATCTACATCTATATCTACATCTATATCTATATCTATATCTACATCTACATCTATATCTACATCTACATCTACAACTATATCTACATCTATATCTACATCTACATCTACATCTACATCTATATTTACATCTATATCTACATCTAAATCTACATCTAAATCTACATCTACATCTACATCTATATCTATATCTACATCTATATCTATATCTACATCTATATCTATATCTACATCTATATCTATATCTACATCTATATCTATATCTACATCTACATCTATATCTATATCTATATCTACATCTCTACATTTTTATCTATATCTACATCTACATCAATATCTATATCTACATCTACATCTACATCTAAATCTATATCTATATCTATATCTACATCTATATCTACATCTACATCTACATCTACATCTATATCTATATCTACATCTAAATCTACATCTATATCTACATCTACATCTATATCTATATCTATATCTACATCTAAATCTAAGTCTACATCTATATCTATATCTACATCTACATCTATACCTACATCTACATCTACATCTAAATCTACATCTACATCTATATCTACATCTATATTTTTAATAGCTACATCTATATCTACATCTACATCTACATCTATATCTACATCTACATCTACATCTACATCTATATCTACATCTACATCTATATCTATATCTGCATCTACATCTATATCTACATCTACATCTACATTTATATCTACATTTACATCTATATCTACATCTACATCTATATCTATATCTATATCTATATCTACATCTATATTTTTAATATCTACATCTATATTTTTAATAGCTACATCCATATCTACATCTACATCTACATCTATATCTACATCTACATCTACATCTATATCTACATCTATATCTACATCTACATCTATATCTATATCTGCATCTACATCTATATCTATATCTACATCTATATCTACATCTACATCTACATTTATATCTACATTTACATCTATATCTACATCTACATCTATATCTATATCTATATCTATATCTACATCTATATCTACATCTATATTTATATCTACATTTACATCTATATCTGCATCTACATCTATATCTATATCTACATTTATATCTACATCTACATCTATATCTATATCTGCATCTACATCTATATCTACATCTACATCTACATCTATATCTACATCTATATTTATATCTACATTTACATCTATATCTGCATCTACATCTATATCTATATCTACATCTATATCTACATCTACATCTACATTTATATCTACATTTACATCTATATCTACATCTACATCTATATCTATATCTATATCTACATCTATATCTACATCTATATTTATATCTACATTTACATCTATATCTGCATCTACATCTATATCTATATCTACATTTATATCTACATCTACATCTATATCTATATCTGCATCTACATCTATATCTACATCTACATCTACATCTATATCTACATCTATATTTATATCTACATTTACATCTATATCTGCATCTACATCTATATCTATATCTACATCTATATCTACATCTACATCTACATTTATATCTACATTTACATCTATATCTACATCTACATCTATATCTATATCTATATCTATATCTACATCTACATCTACATCTATATCTACATCTATATTTATATCTACATCTACATCTATATCTATATCTGCATCTACATCTATATCTATATCTACATCTATATCTACATCTACATCTACATTTATATCTACATTTACATCTATATCTACATCTATATCTATATCTATATCTATATCTACATCTATATCTACATCTATATTTATATCTACATTTACATCTATATCTGCATCTACATCTATATCTATATCTACATTTATATCTACATCTACATCTATATCTATATCTGCATCTACATCTATATCTACATCTACATCTACATCTATATCTACATCTATATTTATATCTACATTTACATCTATATCTGCATCTACATCTATATCTATATCTACATCTATATCTACATCTACATCTACATTTATATCTACATTTACATCTATATCTACATCTACATCTATATCTATATCTATATCTATATCTACATCTATATCTACATCTATATTTATATCTACATTTACATCTATATCTGCATCTACATCTATATCTATATCTACATTTATATCTACATCTACATCTATATCTATATCTGCATCTACATCTATATCTACATCTACATCTACATCTATATCTACATCTATATTTATATCTACATTCACATCTATATCTGCATCTACATCTATATCTATATCTACATCTATATCTACATCTACATCTACATTTATATCTACATTTACATCTATATCTACATCTACATCTATATCTATATCTATATCTATATCTACATCTACATCTACATTTATATCTACATTTACATCTATATCTACATCTACATCTATATCTATATCTATATCTATAACTATTATTATGCAATTTGATTACAGGGTTACGAAAAAGAGAAATTACTAGAATTTGGATTTTAAAAAAAATCTAATTAAAATAATTTAAAAAAAAATAAATGCGACAGTGAAAACCAAACAGAAAGAGATAATATCTAATAAGCTTCAAATATTATTTGAAAAGAAAAGAATGGATCACATTCGTTCTTGTTAATTCCGCAGCAAATAAATCTATGTCGTAAATCATTTGATAATTGTAATTCAGAAGTAAACAAAACCATATCTACAGCCTCGAGCTGAGACAACAAGACCTTTGAGTGAAGACGCAAAGACAGGCGGAAAAAAAAAGGTCTCAATAAATAAATTCTATTTTCTTGGTTCATACATGCCAGAGTCTTGAAGGACAAGACCGGACACAATAGTTGTTATAAACGAAAGATATCTGTTTTGTTGTGTTTGATTCTAGGGCGCTTCTCCCCTCTCCCAATACCTCTCTCTTTCTCTTTCCATCTCTCTCTTCTTCACTCTTTCTCTCTTTTTGTATCAACTATTCTCTTTCTATTATTGTTTGTCTTTATAACACTCGGGTGTTTTATTGTTATATTTGTTTGCCTCCGTGTATAAAAGATTGGATGTTTTCTTTCTATTATTTGTTTAAAAAATCATAAATAAAGAATGAAACGCCTGAAGCTAAATGTGTGCAGAATATTTAAACAAACGAGGTAAAAGAAACAAACAAATGAGAGGGCGGAGTCGAACAAATATTTTACATTTGAGCAACTCTCGAGTCCGAGAAATTACGAGAAGTAGATCTAGCTAATACAACAAGACTGCAACTTTAATTATGCAACTGTGTGTGTCTTACCTTTGTTTTATTTCGTTTGACATATTTAGCCAAGTCCCAATTTTTAATTTACCATTTCTTTTGGATTTTCCGGCTAGTAGATTTTCATTTACGGAGGCATATTTTGTGTGTGTGTGTGTGTATCAGGTGTGTACTGATAAGCGAAAATTTCAAATCTAGTAATCTCATCATCTCATTTCGGCCTGTGGTCCTTTTTTGGGCATTGGCCACCAACCAGCTTCCTCCAGGCGTATCTCGTAATGATAACATTAAATAAATGCTAGAGCTTTAGGCAGCCTAGGCTAAGACTAAGACTGCTTTATTGATCCTTACGGAAATTTGTTGTGATTACATGGACTCTTTTCTCATATGCGATTGTGTATGGTTCAAATCTATGGGCTAAGATTTGTGTTTTGGGATTCTAGTAGTTTTCCAAGTCAACCCAGTTCCATCCAGGTCCCATGTGTCAGGGAAATAAAGTTAGTCACACGACTTGTATTGGAATAGTACTTTCTTTAATTACATATAGGGAATGTTACGATAATCTAAGTAGTGTCAAGGACGCTAAATTAAAATTGAACGTTGCCAACTAGAATACAAAATTAATTCCAATGGAGGAATAGCAGCGGTTCTCAACCTTTTTAACGCCGCGACCTCTTAATACGATTCCCCTATAGGTAGCGTCCCACAGGTTGAGAATCCCTGGCTTAGAGACCTTGATTCTGCTGTGCTAAAATGTGCAGACACATTATCACTATAAGTTAAAAAAACAAACAAAGCGTAGCCCATATTACCTTTATTCTCTACAACAATACACCTAATTAACTATCTATTTACATTAATTTTTTTTTGCGATAGATGAAGATCTCTAATATGAAAATGACAACTTTGCAATGACTCTTAATCATAATGTTTGTTTGTTTTCGTTTCGGTCTAGATTTCAATTTTTATATTTACACTCATCCAGATTTCAGTAAGATTTGAAAACAACAACAACAACAACAAACAACAACAAACAACAACAAACAACAACAACAAACAACAACAAACAACAACAACAAACAACAACAACAAACAACAACAAACAACAACAACAAACAACAACAAACAACAACAACAAACAACAAACAACAAACAACAACAACAAACAACACTGGTCTAAATCTGTTCTAAGTTTGAAAGCAGCTGCTGCCTGTGGACCCTGTCGTTGAGAACAAGGGTATGGTGGGGGGGGGGGAGGCTTCATTTGTTTCATTAGAACTGGGATGTCCGCTCAAACTAGACAAGTAGTCTGACAAACAAAAGCCTTTCAGACCATCAGACCAGCACACACACACCTACTCACTCCTACACACACACACACATCTAGAGTCCTGAACGTCTATGTTTCTGTTACTTCACGTCTGCGTTGTGTGTCAAGTTCGTGTTTTTAGCTACCATCCACCCCCCTCTCACCAATGTTTCGTCCCTTTACACTGTTGCAGCGTCAAAGTTCGTAACAAAACACACACATACAAAATATTGCCTTATTTGGACAAACGGAGACAGGACACACACAAATGCGCGGAGACGTGACACACACACAAAGACACGGAGACGTGACACACACAAAGACACGGAGATGTGACACACACAAAGACACGGAGTTGTAACACATACAAATACACTGAGACATGAGACACAAAGACACGGAGACAGGACACACACAAATGCACGGAGACAAGACATACACAAAGATACGGAGACGAGACATACACAAAGTCACGGAGACGTGAGACACACAAAGACACGAAGACGTGAGACACACAAAGACACGGAGACGAGACACACACAAAGTCACGGAGACGTAGCACACACAAATACACGGAGACGAGACACACACAAAGACACGGATACGAGACACACACAAATACACGGAACGTGACACACACAAAGAAACGCAGACGAGAAAAACAAAGACACGGAGACGAGACACACACAAATACATGGAAACGTGACACACACAAAGGCACGGAGACGTGACACACACAAAAAGACACGTGTGTAAAATGTTTTACATGTTTCGGATGTTCCTTCGGAGTTGAAGATAGTTTACTTCCTAGTCCAAACCTCCCGCAGGATGACGGGGGATGGGAGCGGGCAGGGTTTGAACCCTGGACGATCGATAAATCCAAACGACAGCTCATCGCGCAACCGCACGACCAGGCAGCCACACGGGGACAGGACCCACGTGTACAAACAAAACTAGATCCATGCACTATTTTTTAATGCTCATTTATTTCTTGTCTAAGTCTTGTCCTATTGTCACTCACTGATGGCGTTGTAATTAATTCTCTTGACTAAGTGCTTTACACTTTGCGTTCAACGCAAGAAGTTCTTAGCGGTTACCATAAATGTATCCCCGTTTTTTGTTTAGATCTAAGAAGTATCTTAAGTCTCGAGTTCCAGCGCCATGACCCTAATCCTCTTTGTTCGCACACTTCAAAAGATTCATTTGTTATTAATATCCTTCCGCGTTTATTGGTTTCTTTTTTTTTTTAAATCATTTTTGACACCATTCAGGTGTTTTGGGGTCTTCTTTTTTATCTTGAAAGAAAGACACACAGACAGTCCGACGCGAACGGACGAACGGACCGGCACCTTGATAGATATATAGACGGCTTATTGATAGCTAACAGACAGACACACAGACAAACAGACACAGATAGATAGATAGATAGATAGATAGATAGATAGATAGATAGATAGATAGATAGATAGATAGATAGATAGATAGATAGATAGATAGACTTACTTACTTTCTTGTATATCCCCAAGCCCCCTGCAAAATTTACATGATGAGTTGAACGTTCACACATCACTGCTCACTGTTTTAGCACTCCTCCTCTATTACCTCTTCCACTACTACCTCCCTTACCCCTCCCTACATTGCCTATTGCCTACCTACAGTCTCGAAATAATGCACGTGCATCGAAAACCACTCACCTTTACAAAAAAACAAACCCTTTGACAATATAATAAATGACCAAAAACAAAAAACCTCAACAAAATAACAAAGGAGACAATGAATTACAAGCTGGTCTTGGATTTTTCTTTTTAGCTGTTGTACCACAAATCTTCTTTGCTTATATCAAACTATTACTACTATTACAATTACTATTGTAAGTTAATGTATCGCACACAAAGAGGTGCGGTAATGACATCATCAGATTATGTTCTGATCTTTAATCCTCAACTCCTATTAGTTCTACGGAACATAGAGACGTATTAAAAATTAGCGACGGAAATAGCCACGGAAGTAGCGACCGACAAGCAACGTAAGTGTAGAAGGACTGAATCAAGTCCCGGAGAATACAGACTTCAGCGACCTTTCGTCCTTCAAATTAGACTTAGTTCCTTACGCCGTAAATTTGGACTTTTAATATTACAACATCCATGGTATTTCAGTGCAACTGTTGTTTTGTTTCCCCCGCTACAGACATATGTAAATCTAAAAGTAAAGCGTTTAGCTTCCGACGTGAAATGTGAAAGAGTTGAAATCCTTTTAAAGACTACTTAGTCCTCTAGGATCTTCGGAGCTTTTTAAGTCTTGCCTCTGTCCACCCAGCTCTTCCGATTAACTAGCATAATCTGGTTAGGGGGGGGGGGGGGAGGAGCGAATACGACATGACGCCATTGTCATTGTCTGGTATATATATATATTTAATTAGTTAATTTTGTTTAATATCGAGAAAAAAAAGAATTTTGTCTTACAGTATTGAGATATACGCGCTGTAAATGTGGAGGTTTTGTATGTTTTTTTTTTTTTTAGATTTTGTTTTTACGTATTTGTTTAGGTTATATTTCACCCCCCCCCCCCCCGCCATTTCTCTATTTCGCTTTATCTTTTTCGCTGTTGCATTTTATTGCTTAAAAGATTTAAACCGGATCGTAAAAAAATCAAAAGCTAAAGAGAATGTACAAAAGAAAGTTCCCATTTCAGACCTTGTGGTCTATACAGCAGATGACCTTTACACGCTAGAGAGGGAACAAATGTATTTATTTAAAAGTTATAGTGAAAATTTAAAAAAAAATGGTTTGTTCTTCTTGATTTCTTGTTAAGTTTCTGTCATACATTATATTGATTGCGATTCTTCTCGTGGAATATTTACTGGGCAATGTTCCACTAAGTTCCGCTCCATATATCGTATCATTTAGCCATGAAAATTACAGAAGTGTGCTGCATTTTACATGGCTTTGCTGACCCAGCCCTGACCTACATACTTTTGTCACATCTTACGCAAACCAAGTTATTGTCTGCCTTGGGATGATTTAAATTTTTGCTCGCGTCTTTTTTTGGACGATAGCCCTTTTATTAATAGAGATATGTATACATATTATAAGCAAATATATCCTTAAACATAATTATATATATATTGTTTTTAATGTCTATTTTTTGTGTGTATTTCACCAGGAGATATGGAACGAAGTGTGCTGGGTGCTCCCAAGGGATTTCCCCGAGCGACCTGGTCCGGAGAGCCAGGAATAAAGTCTTTCATTTGAAATGCTTCACCTGCGTGGTCTGCAGGAAGCAGCTGTCTACAGGGGAGGAGCTCTACGTCCTGGAGGAGAATAAATTCATATGTAAAGAGGACTATATAAATAGCAAATATGCTGGTGAGTACCACAATTACATCAATCGCACCCACTCCCTCGGGAAAAAAATATTTATAGTTTTTCATTACACCTCACCCATACTTGATTTTTGTTTTATGTGGGCTTTACCTTTTGTTGCGATATATGTTTGAGTGCCAGATGGCAAGAATGTCTCGATGTTACGATGAGATTGTGTTGAGCAGACAATGCGTGTCTGACGTACTTATTTAGTATACATTTCTCCGTTGAAACAATGACTGTGCACTCAAACAGTATGGGGATGAAGGAGATACCAAAGGTAAACTATAAATTCAAAACTGAGATCCTGTAACAATGAATACAAAGCTTTTATTCTGGAACTAGTAACCACTTTAATAACATAAACACACGGGTACAAAACCATTTAATTAAACCAATTTGCTGTCGTCAGAGTATACCTACATCGAAGGGAGCGAGGGAAGGGGGGGGGTTGTCGTTTTGATAGTTTGTTCTTCATTGTTTCTGATATTTTTGATGAAATTATTGAAACCTGCTTCTTGACCTGCATTACCAAACAAATGACTAGCAGATGGACCTATTGGAAGGCCACGTTTGAGTTTGTGTGAAAACACAACCTCTCTTTGTAATATTTTTTTTGTCCATTTCATTGATTTAAGTAGGTTATTACGCCATTGACTTCAATCCACGATACACCATTTTTTTTTCTTCTCTACTGTTCTTATAGTTTTGCCTCTCTGTGTAAGCTCAAGATAAGACGAGATCTAACGTGGCTTGCGTGCTTAATCACCTCACATTCCTCCTCCCCACTCCCCTCTAATTATAACCTGGCATGTGAGCCTTTTTTTGCCGAAGATCAGACATGGATTTTTAACCTCGGCTGAACTGAACAAAAATATGTTCAGCTCGTTCTCTCCTCTTTTGTGTCCGAAAAAAAAAAATATATCTTGATGCATGAGAAATTTAGACTGAAGGAGTCAATGGGACTCGATTAGGAATAGGTGCAGACTTGGCGCCCTACGCCTTTAGCTACAATGCTTTGCCCCGACACCCCCCCCTCCTTCACCCCCGCGTTTTGCCTGCCCAGGGATGAATCTTTTTAATTCTGTAAAAGTTGTCAAGATGTGGTCAGATGGAAGGCTTCATATACTCCTGGTCGTGGGGTAGAGCTGTGCTCTCGATGGTCCCGGGCTCGATGCATGCCTGGCGTTTTAAGTAAGGTTGGGGGGGAAGGATGTTCAATTCTGAAGGAACAACCCGAAACAAAACAAAAGAAACTTTCTGCGACGCTCAAGAAATGACATGTTACATACACCCCAGTGTTTGACCCTCTTGTCGTCATTAAACATTATGACCAGGAAGGGTTTGTCGCCATGGCTCTTTCAATTCCTCTGCACCCCCTTCCTCTGTTTCATTTGTTGCGTTGTTGACACTAACCCGAACCCTAACAGGAATCTGTTTATTTAAAATCTTTTCTTGAATGTTATGGAACAATTCTTCTAACATGGAAATATAAAAGAGCTTTGTGAACATTGTCACTTTATCTTTTTTTTACGTTCAGTTTATTGAAAAACATCAAACTAACCCTAACGCATACAGATCGATCGTGTTCTTACGAACAAAAATTTCCTCCAAAACAATTTCTGATCGGTATTATATTTTCTTTGCTCACAACATTACTTCGACAGAAATTTAATTTAAAAAAAAAAAAAAAGAATCGTCATTTATTGGCACTCCTAGGATTGAGATAAATAGAGAAGAAAATCCTAGTGTAGTCTCCCCCTAAACAATGTTACATAGGAATTAAAAAAAAAAATTTCGTCAATTGCAATTTAATGTCTAGGCCTAAGCTAATCCCAGGATAGGAGACATTTTGCTAGAGTCTGGTACTTCCTGTGGCTAGAAATATGAAGGTGTTGGTCTGATCATGTACCATTTAAAAAAAAAACAATTTTTATTATTATTGTAATTCGATCTATAAGGTAATAGTCTTTTTCTGGATTTTCTAGGATCCAGCTTTGTTAAAAGGAAAACAAAATTCACTGTTGTCTTTCCAAACAGCGAGGGAAAGGAAATGACCGTTTACGTCCAATAGCTTATCGCCTCTCATGTTTGGGTCATGCCGCACTCCCCCAGCCTTCACTGTCTGTCAAGTGCCTCACGATTGGTTGCATTGTGTATTCCTTGCAGACGGCAGTAAACAAGCGAAACTCATTGAGCGCCTTGACAAGGAACGTGTCATGCGAGATAATCCTTTTTTTTAATGTATCATTATAAAAAAAAAGGAGAATAGTTTCCCCTTGTCTTTGTTTCTTTTATTATTTTGTGTGAGATTTAGTGTCTACCCTGCCATATTCAAACACATTTAAAATTCAACAGCTGTCATTAAAAATATCCTCTGTGATTGTGTGTGTGTTGTGGGGATTTAGAGTGAAAATTGTAACAACTTATCACAAAACAAAGCAGTACTCTATATTTAAAGTTTCTCACTGCCATAGTTCATAGTGCTTCTTCTTCCGTCTATTTTTGTTTTTATATCTCCCTTCAAAAGTTAAAAATGACGAATCAAAAGCTTAAAGAAGTTACATTCAAATCAGCGCATTCGGCAAAAGGTTAAAACTTTTTACTACGACAGCAGTACCGTACTTACATAAGCACAGGGCTCTGAGCCTGGGATTCTCACCTTGTCACAGTATGAGAAGACAAAATAAGAAGGGGGGGGGATATTTCGGAGCCTCTCTAACTAAATTATTCACACATGAACTATCATCAACTAACGAATGAGAAATGCATATAACGAATCTAGAGCTGCTCTACGTATAACAATAGCAAACCTAATCTTGGCTATTATAAAACTAAGACTGATGTCAGTGTCAACCAGGCCTTAAAAGAATTTGGACGGTGGGGGCCTGAGGGGTGGGGGAGTGATAGGAGAATAAAAGGAATGGGAATAAACTGGATTTGAAAGCTGCGAGATTTAGCAGTCTTGGCCCAATCCTTAACTTCAAGTAATAGATCCTCCAGCTTGCGAATTATATTGATGTGAGTGTCTGTGTGTACATGGTTGTACGTTTCAATCGATATACATGCCTATTGCAATTGTATGGGAGTCTCGGGTAAGTTCACTACAAAATACAGCCTTAGACAGAACTGGGGGCGAAAAGCTTGCTTTATTCTTGATCATTAGAAAGATACTTTGCAATGGCCTAGAGCAGTGTTTCCCAAACTGTGTTCCACGGAACCCTAGTGTTCTCGCGAGGCCTGAATAGGTGTTCCTCGAACTATTGGAATAATCTCTCTAAAAAAAAAAAAGCAAAGTATTCCGCTAAATACTAGGAATGTGAGAGGTGTTCCGTTAAGGAAAAAGTTTGGGAAACACTAGCACGGGGTTTCCTGGGTTCAATTCTAGTTTTTGCTTAAATAATTTCACTCTATAACTTTAAGAATCTACATGCATCTTTCATGTAGAACTTAACTGAGAGAATTTAAAGTGTATACACATAAAACAGACATACACACAACATCTAACCTACTTCTGTTACACATAAAATGATCCGCTTGTTTTTATTTTGTTTTGTCAGTCCTAACGCATGAAAAACAAACCTACCAAACCATGGTCATAACTCGTTACTATGAGTGGAGTTTGGCGATCTATTTACCGCTATTTGATTACGCCAACACGATGCTATGATATTTTTGTTTTACTTTTTTTCCCCCTAGATATAAACATTTTCTACTATTCGACAGCTCCTTATCACTTCTGGACACCAAAAAAACAACAAAATGTCTTCAGGGATGGAGGGGTTCCTCGAGCTTGTACGAGGGCACTTGCCACTCCAAGAAATAGGGTAACTAAAGGCTTAACATAAAGAAAGGGGGAGGGGGAAATTCAGTGCGTACAAAACGAATATATAGAGAGAGCTGCCTTATAAGGGACATCGTTGAGCGGATAGCAAACTGAATAAGGTCTGAACAAGGGAGTGAGAGAGCAAGAGAGAGAGAGAGAGAGAGAGACGCACACAGAGGTCCGCATTTCGAGGGGAGAGCCTCCACTGAATACGAGTGTCAAAGATGGCGACCGCTAGAGTGTGTTGTCGGATTCATGACACTCCGTGAAGTGCTGGACGATGAACTCTTGTGGACACCCCAAGAACAATTCGGTCTGCAGCGCCACCACGCCCTCTCCCAAAGCGTGAAAGGACACTTCAGGAAGTTGTTAAGCAGACGCCAAGGGCGTGTACAAGAACAGGGCAGTGGTCATTCAGATTTTCTCCTAGGACGCTGGACATTCAGGGCTCCTTTTCTTTTTAAAGTAATATTTTATTTTCTCCTCTCTATACAGGGGCGCTACCTTCGCCCCACTTGAGTTTCTATAGTCCTCCTCCCTTTTTCTTCACCTTAAATCTTTCTTTCATTTCTTCCCATTCTTCTTTCTTTTCTTTCAATAAAACTCCCCATCATTGTGCACTTCTCCCCACCCACCCCCCTTTTTTTTTTTTCAAAATTTTTATTCAATGTTTAGACTATGGGGTATCGGTAGAGGTTTGCAAGGACACTGACCACTACAGGTGGCAGCCAGTGGCAGATTAAGCAACACCCCTGAAGGATTCTAGCATTAAGAGGGGGGCGCTGTTTTTTTTTTATAGGACATTTCTTTACACTCTCTTCAATTCCTCCCTCTTGCCGAATAGGGGGATAGAAATATTAAGGGGAGATAGGGGATTTGAAACAAAAACCTAAATCGCAAAAATCATAACACTTAAAGGCACTCTGAGACAAAAGACTAAAAAGTAAATTAGAAGCAATTAATATAATATTAACCTCTTGAACACACATAAATCTAATGAAATACGCAGAAAGACACACACACACAAAAAGATTAAGGTACATTTCTTATTCCATATGCTAGGACAAATTCGTATAAGTGTTCTTAGTTTTCTAGTGCCATAAGAACATGGAACGGGGTCACTGAGAGTCAGTTAGCAAAACAAATAACTTAGTAATGTTTAAGTCTTTAATTCACATGTATTGCTAGATAAACATGGGTAAGTGTGGAGTGTTCTTTAAAGAAGCGTGTGAATTTGATAAGATAAGATAAATCTGTCTATACTAATAAAAATGTCTTACTTTTTAAAACACTATACTAGTCATACACATCTATGGCGAAAAAAAATATAAATAGCTAGTATTTTGGTGTTTCCGGTGTACAGAATGAAGGAAGTGATTATAAGCCATAGTTGACAAAAGTTATTTGATCATTTGTGTGGCACTTTAAAGTACTGCAGAATCACATTTAAAAAAAAACAACCTTTTCCGTGTATAGATCAAATTTTAAAATTGTATTTCGCTAATTAAGGTTTAATTTAACGTCCTTGACATTGCTTGAGTTTTATCGTCCTTGCCATTGCTTGAGTTTAGCGTCCTTGACATTGCTTGAGTTTTAGCGTCCTTGACATTCTTCAGTTTAGCGTTCTTGACATCGCTTGAGTTTAGTGTCCTTGACATTGCTTGAGTTTAGCGTGAATACCCCCTAGAATAAAAGAGAAAAAAAAACTTGGTACAAGCTTTATAATAAACAATGTCATTTATAACAGCATCGGCTCCGACTTGATACTGCTGTAATGATACTGTGTGTTTTCATTAGACATAAATTTATGATCAACTTTATAAACATAAAATTTTAAACATTGCAATGTTTTTAGTAATACGTTAATTTATGAACAACTTTATAGATGCACATAGCAATGTATACATAGCAATGTATACATAAGGAGGCGTGGTGGCTGAGTGGTAAAGCATCTTGATGCCGAGCCGGAGGGTCCAAAGTTCGAAACCTGGTGAAGAATGGGATTTTTAATTTCAGGATTTTTAAGGCGCCTCTGAGTCGAGTCCGCCCAGCTCTGATGTGTACCTGTCATTAGCTGGGGAAAAGTAAGGTAAAGGTTTGCTGGCCAGATGGTACCCTCCACAGAAACAGATGACTGCATGACCTGATACTACATGAATACTATAGATATAGACTGCTTATGTTCAAAAGGGGGAACTTTACTTTTTTCAATGTATTCATAAAGTTTTCTATATGAACCAAATATAAGAAGCTTTATACGTTTCTGGTGTGTTAATATTTGTATATATCAATCTCCTTGCTATGTTTGTTTTTAAATCAATGAAATTTACATATACACGTGGAGGGGGGTGTTAAGAGGATGCGGAGAAGGGGGCAGTAGGCACCATGCGGGGGAGAATCGGGGCGTAGTCGTAACGTGCTATAGATTTCAGGTCCTCGGGTCACCTGGCATTGAAGGGCCGATGGCTAATTAATACCGCAGCGGATTTCTCACGTTCGGTTAATTGAATAATTGGATCAGGGGGCCCTGGAGCTCTGGGCTTATCGTTCTTGGCCTCGCGTTCATGCAGAATTCGAACCTTTCTCTCTCCCAACTTGTTTTATGTTACCGCGTTTCCTTCTACCCTCTCGCGGACATTTTCTTTTCTTAATCTTTGTCTTCCTTGACACGTAAATCGAATTAGATCTTGGCCTAGTCGATAGTCTGCCTGCTGAAGTTTATACTTCCTTTCTCTTTCACTGACTCTTCTTACTTTATCTTTCTTTTCTTTTCTTTTTCTTTCCTTCTTTCCCTTTCTTTTTCTTCTCTTTTTTTTCTTTTCATCTTTCTTTGGCTCTTTCTTTTTTTTGTTTGTTTGTTGTTCTCTCTTTCTTTTCTATTATCCACTCACGATTTCTTTCTTCTTCCTTTTTTAAAATGTCTTTTCTTTTTTTTTTTTCATTCTTTCTTTCTTGATTTCTTTCTACATTATGCACTCATTCGATGAGTTTCTACCTACCCCACTCCGCCCAATGAGAGTTTCTATACTACAAATAAATGTCAACAAAAAGTCTACAATCATATGTGTAAACCACGAGAATAAAAACCATTTAGGAGGGTGTAAAATGGATATAGTTGTATGAGGAGTAGGTCTATTTCAGTCTCTAGCTATTATCAGCTACAGCTAGCTTTAAGGAACTCCAGGATTATTCACAGTCCCCAAATGTAAAGGACTGGGGATGATTTTTTTTTACTACAGACACATAGCTCGACAGTCTAGGGTATGATTCTCACATGCAGACCTTAACATGTATAAATATTGTAAAGTACCACTCAACGAAGGAGTATAAAATTAGTATTTATTTACAGCCAACAGCAAGTACACATGTAATATTGAATACGTAAGCATCAATAACTGAAATGCTAAATGTGCCTGAATTAATACTACAGGGCGCTTAGACTAGATTCATTTAACAAAAGGCTATCAATGCACACATAATATTACCCCCAAATAGTCCGTTCACACACATAGCAAGAATAATAATATAAGTTATAAAATCTCCTTACGCTAGGCATAAAAACTGGTAAACAAACACAAGCACCCTACTCAGACCAGGTCAGCTCTCCAACTGCTAAACTGACCGCTAGAAAACCTTATTGTCCCCCCTTGAAAATCCCGTGATAAAAACAATTCACAAACCAACTAATAAAATAAACAAACACACACACAATCTCACATCTTACACACCCCTGCTCTTGACACTAGTTACTTTCAGCTACAGCTAGACTTAGCTTTGGAGAATCAAAGGTTTCATCCTTTTCTTTTTCGGATACATCTTCAATATAAATTTTCTGAATGCCCACACTATCAAATATCTTTGACCACTCAATGCACTTTTTGTTATCCCCAAATTAAGTGTGTTTCACCATGACTCTGCGCTGACCAGTAACACTACACATGGATACTCACCAGATAAAAGTCTGTCGACAGAATTCTCATGTGTAGGAGAGCGCGTGTTCTAGAATTGACGTCTGCATTGTGGTTGGTATTGCAGACGATAAAACCTCATGCCGACCCCCTTTTCTCCCTCAGTAAAATGTATAAAGGAAACCGCAATACTATAGATAGTCACAGTAAGAGAGAGAAAGAGAGAGAGAGAGAGGGTATGGGAGAACTCTAACTCTCTAATCTTATCATCGAGTCGTTCCCGTAACACTAAACTTCTAAACGCTCTGTAATAGCAGCTAATCAGGGAAAATGGAGACGGCGAGCAGCGTCCCTTGGTGCTCGCCGAATTTCCCGCCAGAGCTCCATCCGTAGGACCCGACGGCTGAGATTTCCTAATCTGTGCCAGACTTCTCTTGGGTGCATGACTTCGCCTTCATAGTCTGTTTTCAGTGTTACTTAAGGGAATAGACAGAAGAAAAAACAACAACCCAGAAACATGAAAAAAAAAAACAAGACGAAAAAAAAGCGACAGGAAATGTTGTTTCATCATTTTGTTTAGCGAATGGCTCACCCCCGGAGAACGCTGTGAAAAGAGATGGGTGGTTGATGAGGACTTACTTTGAAGACGATGTGCTCACGCAGCTCGCAGCATCCACAACCTCGTCGATTAGTACGCGTGCACTAATTGAGTTACGTTGTTCTGGGACTCGAGCCCACCCCGCCCGTGCAGCACGAAGAGTCGTCTTGGCGGCAAAGACGCGCCGGGGTTTAGAGCAGCCCATAATTCGTTAGTTCCAGCAGAGGACATTAACGTGGATTTTACCGTAGGAATCTGGTCGGACCTCGGACAAAGATTTTGTTTGACCACAATCTTGTCAGATCTCTTTTGTAATTATCGGCAATTGGACTTTGCCAACCCTATTTTTTTATATATAGATTTAGCAAATAATGTAAAATATAAAAAAGCTTAAATCACACTCATAAAGTATCCCCCCGCACACCCGTTTTCTTCAAAAGGCAATTGATAAGACAATTACAACAAAATATACCTAAGTTTGAAATGAATTTCTTTTTTTGAAGTAGTTTTATTTTAGTGGAATTTAGAGAACAGTTATGACTAACGATCATGGACCAAATTGAGTCAAACAAGTTCCCATCTGTAGGCATAGGGCCATTAGGTTTTAACAAGTTCCCATCTGTAGGCATAGGGCCATTAGGTTTTAAAGAGTTCCCATCTGTAGGCATAGGGCCATTAGGTTTTAACAAGTTCCCATCTGTAGGCATAGGGCCATTAGGTTTTAACGAGTTCCCATCTGTAGGCATAGGGCCATTAGGTTTTAACGAGTTCCCATCTGTAGGCATAGGGCCATTAGGTTTTAACAAGTTCCCATCTGTAGGCATAGGGCCATTAGGTTTTAACAAGTTCCCATCTGTAGGCATAGGGCCATTAGGTTTTAACAAGTTCCCATCTGTAGGCATAGGGCCATTAGGTTTTAACAAGTTCCCATCTGTAGGCATAGGGCCATTAGGTTTTAACAAGTTCCCATCTGTAGGCATAGGGCCATTAGGTTTTAACAAGTTCCCATCTGTAGGCATAGGGCCATTAGGTTTTAACAAGTTCCCATCTGTAGGCATAGGGCCATTAGGTTTTAACAAGTTCCCATCTGTAGGCATAGGGCCATTAGGTTTTAACAAGTTCCCATCCGTAGGCATAGGGCCATTAGGTTTTAACAAGTTCCCATCTGTAGGCATAGGGCCATTAGGTTTTAACAAGTTCCCATCTGTAGGCATAGGGCCATTAGGTTTTAACAAGTTCCCATCTGTAGGCATAGGGCCATTAGGTTTTAACAAGTTCCCATCTGTAGGCATAGGGCCATTAGGTTTTAACAAGTTCCCATCTGTAGGCATAGGGCCATTAGGTTTTAACAAGTTCCCATTTGTAGGCATAGGGCCATTAGGTTTTAACAAGTTCCCATCTGTAGGCATAGGGCCATTAAGTTTTAACAAGTTCCCATCTGTAGGCATAGGGCCATTACTTTTTAACAAGTTCCCATCTGTAGGCATAGGGCCATTAGGTTTTAACACGTTCCCATCTGTAGGCATAGGGCCATTACTTTTTAACAAGTTCCCATCTGTAGGCATAGGGCCATAGGTTTTAACAAGTTCCCATGTGTAGGCATAGGGTCATTAGGTTTTAACAAGTTCCCATCTGTAGGCATAGGGCCATTAGGTTTTGTTCTCGATACTGAAACCAATGCTTGATATATTAAAAGTGTAATTAATATAACCTTGTGTTTGTTGTTGTTAAAATGGTTGAGCCTAAAATAAATAAGGTATATATTTAAAGAAGAATTTAAAAATACGACTCAATTATAACAACTTGTTACCTGTCATAGCTAGTGCTGCTGAGCTGCCACATTAACAAAGAATTCCTCAGTGGACACAGTTGTGGGGATAGTAAAATTTTCGTTTCCCTTTAGAGAATCTTGAATGGGCTAATAGCTCATTTTAAAATAATAATAATAACAAAAATAGGGTTACGAAAAAAACAACAGCAAAAATCCCTCAGACTTTTAATTTTTAATGTTTAATTCAGTATATTTAAAAAAAAAGGCAGTAAGAAATATGATTGTTTGTATAGGCGTCTTCTCCTCACCCCCCCCCCCTGCCCCGGAACTTAATCTGATCCAATGCTTTGCAATGGAGACGTCAAACTTAACGAGCTGCTCATTAGTTTAAACGACACTCGGGTGCTCTTTTCCTCGACCAATGTCTCGTCTACAACTAGAGTACGGTGTCTTGCTTAGACATGCAAAACGACCCTCGTTCTCATTAATAAAGTGACCCGGGCGGCTCGAAGGAGTAGCGCGAGCTGGAAAACCAATTAGAATCCTTCGTATTTCAGAATTATAGCGTCCTGTTACCGTTGAATAATAGAATGGAATAGAAAGAAAACACCTGAATTGGGGAAAAGTGTGTGTCTCTTATCAGCTCACAAAGCTGCCGGTGGATCAAAACACAAACTAAATATAAACAATTCTTTAAAAAAAAACAAAAAAAAAAACAAAGCTTATCTAAAGGGGAATAACCCCGTCCTTAAAACTATATCTACCAATAATGTACAAGCTATTTCCCTTATTTGATATCAACCAAAATAATTAATTACCAATAATTAATTGACTAATTGAGTATTTTAGTTTATTGATTCCTGTTTTGAAAGTACAATGAATAATTGTTTAAAGTATCAATTTAATCGGAGAAAAATAGCGTTAACAATTATTTTAGTGGACTAAACCCAACAGATTTAGCCACATATGTGAATACTTAAGTATTAGTTTCCCTTATTGCTATTAAACAAAATAATGAATTACCAGTGATTAATTGTCTGATTGGTTAGTTTTTATTATTGATTTATGTCTTGTCTATGTTAATGAATAACTGTTCGAAGTTTCAGCTTGATCTGAGAATGGGTGTGGGAGAAATAACGTGTAAACACTTTTAACCAGACAGACAGAATGAGTTGATATAAACAACATTCAAGGCTAAGTGATAAGTTTGAAGCGTCTGTGATTGGAATGGCTGGATGGTCGTGTGGTAAGCGCTCCGACCTATCGTCACGATAGACCTGGGTTCAAACCCTGCCCTCCCCCCCCTGTTTCAACCTTGATTGGCATGACGCTTAAACGTGCCAAGTAACAACTGCGATAATGTTTGGACATAAGTATAGTTAGACATCCTGGGAGCAATCGTGTCCCCATTGTTAAAATTTAAAAAGACAATCAAAATCCACATAACAAAGGGAGATAAAAAAAAATAAACTTAATAGTGACTTGATTTTTTTTTTTCATAGTCCTCTCCCCTTCTTACGCAAAACGTGGAATAAGACAAGATTCTGCGCTGTATTTATTAGCTTTACTCCTGGTATGGAGAAGCTGTGATCCAGATAGACATAAGACCCACGCTTCCTAAAATTGTTATTTGAAGCGCTTGTATGTGTTGCTTCAAAACAAACACACGTCCGAGCGCGTACATAAATAGATAGAGATAAAATAATATTTCATTCTCAATACCCAGCTTCGGCCCGCCTGGGGAGGGCTGCTTTTTGAAAAAGGGGGGTTATCAAGAACACGCTACCAAAAAAACACGAAGTTTATGACGCCATTAACCTGCGCGGCGCCCCGCTGCGCCCTTACGCTTCGGGGTCCTTTTTCGTTCGTCGTGTGCATCGAAAGAGCCCGGCAGTTCCATCAGTACGAGGGGGGCGGGGGGATGGGGGCGCCCCGGCCGACGTCGCTAGTACAAGGGCGGCACAGTAGGGGGAGAAAAGGCAGGAATATCTTATGTATGGAGGGGGGAACAGGTCTTAATTTTTTTTTTAAGGGCTAGCGCCACTTTCAAAGAGTGGCAAATCGAGTTGAAGAAAGTTGCCCGCAAAAGACCTTCCTGGGAGTCTGTGGAAAGCAAGATTTCTGCTTATTTGTATTCGTTGTCCAAAGCGCGCGAGTTTGGCGCATTTATTTATTTGTTTCAGATACAACATTTTTTTTTCGCTCGCGTGAGAAGGAGGAGGAGCTCGAAAAAAGGGGTGGAGTTTAAAAAAATATTATTGGATGTTTTATTATACCATTTACTCGAAATGAAGCAGTGCTATTTATAGCGAGCCGACTTGAAGCCTCCATTGAATACGAAGAGATAAATTTAGTACGGATGGATAGAAAGGTCGATGGATTGACAGATACGCTGACAGATGTGCACGCATTAAGAGAAGATACGTTCCAGGGCTACCATTATAAAATACCTTTGACATAAGCCGCCAGCCGTTACGGACAGACTGACAGACGCCCACAGGAGAAAGTCATGTCTGGAATCCCCAGGATGGTCAGTTAGACGGGAGATCACGTGAAAGATGCATATCGCTTAGGGTCATCGGTGTGTCATTACTTCCTACCGCCAATTCGGTATAGTTCATATTTCTTCAGCCCCTCCCTTTTATTAGGCTATGTTATGATTGGCAATTAAATATCAGCTGATGCCACTGACACTTTCATCATTGAGCACATTCTGTGAAGCACTTATCTTCAAACTTCTTCTGTGTTCTTATTTTTGTTTGGGGGTTCGGGTGACCAGTCATATAGATTTAAGGTGAACAGCACAGTAGTTTCCAGATCAGGGGCAGCTCTTCAGATAGTTATTTTTCTAAAGGGGGTGTCTTTGGGGGCCAGTGTCTTGTTACAAATTTTAGGTTCGTAGTCAAAAAAAAAATAATTCGAAGAAAACCCCTCACCCCCTCCCTACCACCAGCATCAAAGAATTCCATCTCACGAGGTTACACATTGTGATTCTTTTCAATAGTGTTACAAAGAGGTACATAGTTCTCAGAGTTTAGTCAATGGAAGTTTTTTTTCCCAAGCTATTTTATATGTTTATTTTCTTCTTCCACTAACCTCCATTTCTCTCCTTCTCTCTCTCTCCTTCTCTCTCTCTCCATTTCTCTCCTTCTCTCTCTCTCCATTTCTCTCCTTCTCTCTCTCTCCATTTCTCTTCTTCTCTCTCCATTTCTCTCCTTCTCTCTCTCTCCATTTCTCTCCTTCTCTCTCCATTTCTCTCCTCTCTCTCTCAATTTCTCTCCTTCTCTCTCTCTCCATTTCTCTCCTTCTCTCTCTCTCCATTTCTCTCCTTCTCTCTCTCCATTTCTATCCTTCTCTCTCCATTTCTCTCCTTCTCTCTCTCTCCATTTCTCTCCTTCTCTCTCTGTCTCTTTCTCGGTGTCTCCCTAACCCTCCCTGTCGCTTCTTCTCCGCCACTTGCATATTTCTTTCTTTCTCTCCCACTTTCAATGTATCCCTACTCTCCTTAGTGCCATTCTTCCCTCTCACTACCCTCCCTGTATCTCTATTTTATATCTCTATCCATTCTCTTTTCACTCTTCTCTAAGTCTCTCCTTCTCTCACTATATTTCTCACTCATTGTCATTCATCTTGTTCTACTTATATACAGCCTATATTCACTCGAAACTGCATAAAGATATACATTTGGTTGCTGTAATTAGCATATTTGAAGTAGAACTACAAATAAGTTTGTGTAGAGTCACCAGAAAGAACATTTAAATAGGAAACAATGTGACATTTTCAACAAATCAAAACCGATAGTCTGCTCGTGTTTCTTCTTGCCCAACTATCGGGGTAAAATGGCGCCCCTCACCGCGTAGACCGATTCTAGCCCGCAAGCATGGGTGTATGTGATGGAGGGGAGGGGGAGGGTGTTATTGGATTAGCGCCCGCGAAAAAAAAAAAACGGTGGGCTTGCTGCTCTGTTAGTAATGCAAATTAAATTGGCTCGACAAATCCTCAAGGGGTCCCTCGAGAGAACCCTAACTACGTTTTGATGCCCGTACAAAACTCGTAAGCAGAGACAAATGTCCAGAGAACAAAAAATGGTGACCAAAAAAAAAACGAGATGGGGGGGGGGAGGAGGGAGAAGGACGCCCCTGAGGGGAGGGGCTCGAAGCAGGAGACTGAAGGCGTAAGGCGAGTCAAATTGCCGTTTGAACTCGTTGACCAAATTGTATAACGCGACCGTTAGCCTTGTTAGGAGAAAAAAAAAAACTACATGAAAACAAAGGGAGACAACAATGAAAACTACGTATGAAGCGCAAAAGATGTTTTCTGGGACTAACAAAAAATCTTATGCATGTAGATCTGAAAACCACAGAGTAGAATTATCGATGAGGTAGAAGAGTTACGTGGATTGTTGTTTTCCCAGGTAGGCCTATCCCCCCCCCCCCCACCACCACCACCATCATTCTGATCTTTTTCAGTGTTAAAAGTAAAGTTCCCCTTTCAGACCTTGCGGTCTATAGGGCAGATTACTGAAGGGTAATCTGCTTCTGTGGCCTACGGTTAACGAGGGTGCCATGTAGCCGGCACAACGATCAGCCGCCTTTACTTTTCTCCAACTAATGTCAGGTACCCATTAGACTCAGAGGCGCCCTAAAGATCCCGAAATTATAAATCCCAGTCTTCACCAGGATTCAAACCCAAGACCCCCGGTCCAGAAGCCTGTCGCTTTAAAGCTCAGCATCCGCGCCTTTTTCGGTGTTGTAGGCATACAAAAATTCCTACACGCATCTTACATGCAGCACCATCTCAAAAATGTGGTGCAGACCGCAATGAAGCCATTTTGCCCTTGAGGCTACATAATGGACAGAAATGTCGGGCAGTGCTTCGATGGTCACTGACATATAAGAGATTATATTTAGCAAGGTAGACGAGCTTATGCAAAGGGTATAACAAATGTCTTCATCAGCCTTTAAATTTGGAAAGAGTAACTTTTAAAAAGGGGAGCAATAAAGACTATACTTTTGTTTTGTTTTGAAGATCAAACCCTTTTTAAGATCTCATCGCTGCAGTTAGAGTTGTTTTTTGTTGTTGTTTTTTTTAATGTCTTGAAAGGGTATTCCCGTTAAATCCTGATAGGCCGCGGTTCGATATGTTCCCGACTCTCTAGCCGCTTGAACTGAATACGTCACTTCTTAGCCGGAAGCGACGCCATTTTGTTTGCATAAAGGATTTCCTTGACTATCCTCGTTCTCTGCTCACTTCCTTCTCATCAAGTCTTTTTTTTGTTTCTTAAATGTCCATTTTTTTTTGTTACAGCTTTCACCGTTCAGAGTTTTTTTTTTCGTTAACCTTCTTTTCAATCCCCATATTTCTGTTCTTTGGCTCCCTCCTAATGTAGTCCACCTTACTTTTATAGCTCATTTCTCGACTTAAGTCATTATAGTTCTATCTAATTAATGTCTAGCTATACAATTAGGTCGAGGTCATATTGTCGAGAGATTGTACTTATATTCACGCAACCCGTAATAAATTAAAATTTATCTTATTTAAGAAATTAATGGTTTAAAATTAGTTTTCCTACGTTGATGTTACATGTTGCATTTACATAGTGTATTCAATATTTTTAGTAATTTACATGTAGCACGAACTATTGAAACAAAATGTTTAGATGAGTTGATTAAGTTGTAACAGGGCTTGTGTACACGTAATAACAACATTGTAAATAATTAGTGTACACAACAGCAAACAATGCTCTTTAAAAAAAAAAATTACAAATCACAAAAATATTACAATTTGAAAAAAAAAAATGACATTATGAAGCACCGTACAAACATTTGACGAGAATAGAAGAATGACAGTAAAGAGATAAGACCAAGGGGGAGAGTCGAGGGTACTGGTGGGATTGAGGGGGGGGGGCGGAGGCACTTCATTGACAGCCCTGTAGAGCAAGTGCTCAAACATGGCCGGTTCTAGAGAGGAGAGGGAGAGAAAGAAAGAGAAAGAGGACTCAAGTATTTTCCTTGAGCGTTGCCCAGCCTCTTAATACTGGACCGGCTAAAGCGAAAGCCTTCTGCCCGTGGAGGGGGTCTCTTGTTCTCAATAAGTGATCCTATTTGCCCCCCCCCACACACACTCACTTCTCCTCACACACTGCCTCCCCCCCCCCCCACACACACACCCGCCACACATCTTGACAAGACTCAAATCTTTATTTTTTAATATGATTTTTTTTATGCTGAAAGAGAAATATGTTATTGTGTAGTCTGCATCCAAACATTGTATGGCCTATAGTGGGGCGAAATTGTGGACTCTATGATGTGGCATGATGAGGCATAATACTAACCTCTATTATGGCTCAAAATATTGAGCACTCTATGATATTTTACTGTACTGGACTGGACTCTAAGATGATCATAATTGTGGAATTTTTAAGACATACGAACGCAGCTTTTCAAAATCTACACGTGTTAATCCAGATAGAGTTGTTTTGTTGTAATCTGCTAAAATTATATTGTTGCAATCTGACTAGTTATTTTGTGTAATAGGCTAGAATTATATTTTTGTAATCTGACTACTTAATTAGTTGTTTTCTGACTACAGTTAAATTGTTGTAATCTGAATAGAGTTGATTTGTTGTACTCTGCCTAGAGTTATATTATTGTAATCTGCCTAGAGTTACATTGCTGTTATCTGACTAAAGTTGTTATGTTATCTGACTTAAATTGTTATGCGTTATATTATTTTGTTGACGTTTCTTTATATTTGGAGATCATTAAACCTTTGTGCAAGATTCCCGAATCACTGTGGGAGATTGTGGCGATCAGGATTCTAACCCAGGACTATCGAGACAACAGTCCAGAGCGCATACCACACGACTAGTTAGCCTTGATACTTCTTTGAAGTTATTTAACCTTACATCATCTAAATGGGCATATACAAACAGGTCTACATCATGATCTAGTTATTATACGGAGTTAGCCCCCCCCCCCCCCCCATCGATATTCTTGTAGGTGACTGTAACTGTGGTTAAGACGACTCTGTCGCGTACAGTAGATGGTAAGACAGCGAGTCTGACTCAAACCTGAATGACAGAAGCCTGGATAGAGCGGGGGTCGTGTGGAAATCGATCAATGACGCCACAAACAAGCTAAAAATTCTGAACACCACCCCATCGAGTCGACTACCTCCCCCCTCTCCTCTTTTCACCCCGTCAGCTTCCTCACCAGCGCCACCACCAGCGCCAATGTGTTTGCGAACCTGCGACAGATGTCAAACACTCATCTTCAAATGTCTCCTGGATCTTCTCCACACGACTCGCGAGCACCCTCTTTCAAACTTCCCCCCTCCACCACACTCACACACACTCCACCACACACACACACACAAACACACACTCACTCTTATTCCCTGGTCCCCCCCACCCTTGCCTTCTCCCGCACGACGAGCACCCTCAATTCGCGCCCCTTCTCCAAACTCAAAGTGAGAACCCCTCCCCAAAGAGAAAAAAAAATACACACACACACACACGTTCAAATCTTTTCTTAAGCCCCTGTCCCAAGAACGGAAGACACCCACAGCACTCCAGACTGCGCTTCCCTTCCCTTGTGTCTCACACCCCCCCCCCATCCGAAAAAATAATCTGTTGGAGGTATTATCTTATCTTTTGATCAGCCAACCTTTAAGCTAAATGGATACATACTTTAGTCATATCAATGATTTGTTAATTTTAGTTAAACCAAAAACATGCAGACTTTGTCATACATGTTTTAAATTTTACAACTCATCCAACTAGCTTGCGAACTCTTCATGGGTCTCTAAGGGGTAAATCTGGATGGAACCTGGACAATCCAAAAACGATTTCAAATAAACGTGACAGTTTGTGTAAATCTTTTGGAAAAAAAAAAACCCAATTAATTGGCCATACAGTGAAAACTCTGGTTTGACCATTATCATTTTCAAAATATAATCATCTACAATTTGGCCATGTTGAACCTGCTCTCAACGAGCATTCCCGCACTCGACCGAGACCATTATTTAGAGGATGCTGGAACACTGACCTGCAACGTCACAACCTGTGGGCAGTTAAGACCAATAGCGCGTTGTTACGTCACAGGGCTGTGCCCCTATTTCTACATACGCCACAAAGAATTAAAAGACAATTTTTTTTTTCGTGCCGCAACTTGTTGGTACATATTTGACCTGTCACTGCACGCCTATACTCCCTTGCTAAACACACGGAGAACGTGAGCACCATGTTGATCAAGATCTATATTCTTCACACCAAATCTAGAAATAATGTAAAGTTTACATTTTTTTCCAGTCATGTATGTGTACATTTGTGTTTTGCATTGGCTACTAAGAAATCTAAAAATAACGACAAACAAAATTTCATATAAAATAGTTGGTTTTATAAATTTCCATATTTTTCGTTTGTCCGAAGAATTGGAGAGACGTAGAAAGTTAGAATCCCATT
>JAZGLO010002759.1:0-81391 GCA_036873155.1 Biomphalaria sudanica
TACCGTATTTTTTGCCGTATAAGACGCTCCGGCATATAAGACGCACCCAATTTTAAAGGAGGAAAATCTAGAAAAAAAAGATTCTGAACCAAATACTGTACTAGTTGGTCCGCCTGATCACTTTCTCACATACACCATACACGTTGTCTGTGATCTACCCAGACGGCACATTATGACGTAGGAAGGGCGGTGTGTACCGGCAGTAAGCTCAGCATGATGCCCGTGCAGCACATGGTTAGACTGTCGGGAGGGGGGCATGGCGCGCTATAGGAGGGAGAGGGAAGCCCGAACACACACAGCCTGGCCGTGCAGGGAGGGTCACAGAAGTCACCACAGCCCGCAGTACGTGCCCCAAATCCAGCCCGCAGCACACACTGCATAAGGAAAGGACTGCGAGTAAGCGCCACACAAAGTTGGGGGCAGTTTTAATGCATGTAAAATGTGTATTTGTCGTATAAGACGCACCAACTTTTCCCCCCCAGTTTTGGAGAAGAAAAAGTGCGTCTTATACGGCGAAAAATACGGTACATGACTTAGCCAAAATAATTGACACAATTACATTTAACATAAGTTTTTTTTCTTTTTTTTTTCATTTTAATGTTTTTTTATGCTTTCTAAATTGACTCCTTTCTTCTGCATGCATCTAGATAATGATTAGCATGCATATAAACAAAATCAATTTTTAAACTAAATGGTCAATTCCTTAATCTCTAAGAATTAGTAAAGGTCATATGTCTTGGCAGCAATCACTGAAAAATACAATATTTGGAAGGTGTCAGTGAAGATCAATCTGGGGTACCAACAATTTAGTATGCGGCCTGCTTTATAAAGCCAGGATTGGACTTTACAGTCATCTTCGAGTCCATAGAATATGAGAAATATGCTCATCTTTGATCATAAAGGAGGAGCTATATATTAAAGATTATAAAATAAGATTACATTTTATTAGGAAGTTGAGGATGTTAAAGTTGAGTTGAAGCTGGACATTCCCTGAATTTATATAGTATTATGGTGAGGTCTTTATTAGGAAGTTGAGGATGTTAAAGTTGAGTTGAAGCTGGACATTCCCTGAATTTATATAGTATTATGGTGAGGTCTTTATTAGGAAGTTGAGGATGTTAAGTTGAGTTGAAGCTGGACATTCCCTGAATTTATATAGTATTATGGTGAGGTCTTTATTTTTAAAAGCTTAAAAATTAGTACAACGTACATGTCTATTCGGGGACTGAGCAGTTAAGCGCTTGGCTTCTGAATCTGGGGTCCTGGGTTCAAATCTCAGTGAAAACTGAGATTTTGAATTTCGGGATTTTTAGGGCACCCCTGAGTCCACTCTAAAGGGTACCTGACACCCTGCTCATTAACTGTTGGCCAAAGAAACAGATGACCTTAACATCATCAGCCCTATAGATCGCAGGGTCTGACAGGGGAACTTTACTTTTACTATGGTGAGGTCACAGAAGGTCATTATTTGATCAATATTTTAGACAAGTAAGGCAAATCTTACCTAGAGTGACCCATGATTCCAGTGTTCAGAGCACCCACACAAGCCAGAGCAACAAGAATGGACATGACAGGAACCAGGGGAGCCCAGACATGTTCACAAAATGTCTGTTAAAATGTAGAAAAAGAGAAGCACAATTTAATTTAACAAATTTATAAATTTGGCTGATTAACATAAATCACAAGTTTACATTTTGATTTCTAAAATTTGGCTTTACAATCTTTAAGTATTAAAATACAGTTACATAGAAAAGTAACATAAAATCAGACTGTTGGCTTCTTTGGTCATGGCCACATTCTTAAATGCTTGCAAATCTTGGACACCAAATGCAGAATCAAGAGGAGAGCCCTAGCAATGGAAATGAGATGCTACACAAGGAGACTAGAGGTATAGCCTGCAAGCACAGCATCAAGAGGAGATTCAAAAAAAGCATCCCTGTGGCTATAAGGCCAACATGACCTGCTGACCACTGTAAAAAAAAAAACACATCAAAATTGTATGGTCATATCACAAGGTCCTCTGGGTTTGCAAAGACCATCCTTCAATTCCTATTTACCATTGGCATTTATTTTTGCTTAAAATATTAGTAACAACCAAGAGAAATCTGCTAAGGCATCCACATAGAAGATAATAAATGGCATTACTGATTGATAAGTGCTGATTCAAGGATTTAAAAAAACAACAACCAAGTTTACAAAGAGAGTTTGTATAGAAACACAAACTCATAGTTGGCCCCCCAAAGTGGTCAACTTAGGCAGGTAAAGAGGCAGGTTTCAATACTTTTAGCATGAATATTAAAAGCTAAGAATTACAAACAAAAAATAACCACAATCATATCTCAGCCAGTACAAAAAGAAGAGATGTATATATATCTAAAGTGTTGCCAATATTATATCTATATATATAATATTGTATTGTTAGGCAAACTGACGACATGATACCACAGAGTACATTGTTAATATTTATATGGATTTAATGACCCGATATTTATCAAGATTTGGTTCAAATGTGAATCTGTCCTTACTGATGCTACTGAATGATTATTTAATTGATTGTTGTGTAGTCAGATGTGTATTTTGCCCTCCACAAAGTACTAGTCAAAAGAATTGTCAATTTAACCCTCTACAGACATTTTGTAGTTCAGTACAAATAAAAGTATGTTTTGTATAATGTTGTAAATGTTTCATATGTTTCTTCATAGTTTCCTTCTAGTGCTAACCTTTGGCAAGACTATAGGGGATGGCAGCAGGCAGGGATTGAACCAGGGACAATCAAGATCACCAAATGACAGTCCTGAGCACATACCACACGACTAGGCAGTTATACATTTATGTTATTCATTTCACCTGCATTCTCTTTAAGGTCAGAGTCATAGGTGAATGATTCAAGAAGAGCATAGTAGCAGGAGTTTTAGAGCAAAGATAACTAAGAAAAAAATAAACAGCACAGAAGGGGGGGGGGGGAATCAGTGTTATTGTCCTTGAGTTTGAAGATTAAGTATCAATATTGTATTTTAACATGGCTAAGCAGACAAGCAGCGACCAACCATTTTTTGTCACACTTGGCATAGACAAAGAACTGGTCCACTGGGTTTCATTGAAGTTCTTTTTTTTTAAACTCAGTCCCTATCTTCACCCGAATAATCCACTAATGCAATCATAACATCAGGGCACAAAAAGAGAGGCATCTATGTATGACAGATCACCAATAGTTCATCCTCAAAAAAAAATAAAATAAAATCAGTAACTTGTAATATGCGTTGAATACAAGTTTTTATGAATAAATAAATGTTTGTATTTATCAGTTGCCCATTTTAAACTAGACAGCATGGTAAAGGCAATATGCATCTGAATATAAGTTTTTATGAGTAAATAAATGTTTGTATTTATTAATTGCCCATTTTAAACTAGACAGCAAGGTAAAGGTTTAGAATTTTTGGTACAACTGCACAATTTAGGCTTCAAACTCTTTAATTCTGATGTCAATGAAGTGACCCAACTGGATGGGCTTCAGGGCTTTTAGATTAAGAAAGTCGAGGATTGGTCATTGGTCACTTAATCACCACATCAACCTTTGCTCTAGAAAAGAAAGAGAATCATTTGCCCATGAGAACATTAGCTCTTAAAGGATTGATATGAAGATTGATACATACAATTTCTATAAACCAGACTTACTAGTGCTACAAACATACAATTACTCTAAACCAGACTTACTAGAGCTAGAAACATACAATTACTATAAACCAGACTTACCAGTGCTACAAACATACAATGTCTATAAACCAGACTTACTAGTGCTACAAACATACAATTACTCTAAACCAGACTTACTAGTGCTACAAACATACAATTACTCTCAACAAGACTTACTACTGCTACAAACATACAATTACTCTAAACCAGACTTACTAGTGCTACAAACATACAATTACTCTCAACCAGACTTACTTGTGCTACAAACATACAATTACTCTAAACCAGACTTACTAGTGCTACAAACATACAATTACTCTAAACCAGACTTACTAGTGCTACAAACATACAATTACTCTCAACCAGACTTACTAGTGCTACAAACATACAATTACTCTAAACCAGACTTACTAGTGCTACAAACATACAATTACTCTAAACCAGACTTACTAGTGCTACAAACATACAATTTCTCTAAACCAGACTTACTAGTGCTACAAACATACAATTTCTCTAAACCAGACTTACTAGTGCTACAAACATACAATTTCTCTAAACCAGACTTACTAGTGCTACAAACATACAATTTCTCTAAACCAGACTTACTAGTGCTACAAACATACAATTTCTCTAAACCAGACTTACTAGTGCTACAAACATACAATTTCTCTAAACCAGACTTACTAGTGCTACAAACATACAATTTCTCTAAACCAGACTTACTAGTGCTACAAACATACAATTTCTCTAAACCAGACTTACTAGTGCTACAAACATACAATTTCTCTCAACCAGACTTACTAGTGCTACAAACATACAATTTCTCTAAACCAGACTTACTAGTGCTACAAACATACAATTACTCTAAACCAGACTTACTAGTGCTACAAACATACAATTTCTCTAAACCAGACTTACTAGTGCTACAAACATACAATTTCTCTCAACCAGACTTACTAGTGCTACAAACATACAATTACTCTAAACCAGACTTACTAGTGCTACAAACATACAATTACTCTAAACCAGACTTACTAGTGCTACAAACATACAATTACTCTCAACCAGACTTACTAGTGCTACAAACATACAATTACTCTAAACCAGACTTACTAGTGCTACAAACATACAATTACTCTAAACCAGACTTACTAGTGCTACAAACATACAATTTCTCTAAACCAGACTTACTAGTGCTACAAACATACAATTTCTCTAAACCAGACTTACTAGTGCTACAAACATACAATTTCTCTAAACCAGACTTACTAGTGCTACAAACATACAATTTCTCTAAACCAGACTTACTAGTGCTACAAACATACAATTTCTCTAAACCAGACTTACTAGTGCTACAAACATACAATTTCTCTAAACCAGACTTACTAGTGCTACAAACATACAATTTCTCTAAACCAGACTTACTAGTGCTACAAACATACAATTTCTCTAAACCAGACTTACTAGTGCTACAAACATACAATTTCTCTAAACCAGACTTACTAGTGCTACAAACATACAATTACTCTAAACCAGACTTACTAGTGCTACAAACATACAATTTCTCTAAACCAGACTTACTAGTGCTACAAACATACAATTTCTCTCAACCAGACTTACTAGTGCTACAAACATACAATTTCTCTCAACCAGACTTACTAGTGCTACAAACATACAATTACTCTAAACCAGACTTACTAGTGCTACAAACATACAATTTCTCTCAACCAGACTTACTAGTGCTACAAACATACAATTACTCTAAACCAGACTTACTAGTGCTACAAACATACAATTTCTCTCAACCAGACTTACTAGTGCTACAAACATACAATTTCTCTCAACCAGACTTACTAGTGCTACAAACATACAATTTCTCTCAACCAGACTTACTAGTGCTACAAACATACAATTTCTCTAAACCAGACTTACTAGTGCTACAAACATACAATTTCTCTCAACCAGACTTACT
Source organism: Biomphalaria sudanica (assembly GCA_036873155.1). Classification (NCBI taxonomy): domain Eukaryota; kingdom Metazoa; phylum Mollusca; class Gastropoda; family Planorbidae; genus Biomphalaria; species Biomphalaria sudanica. The sequence continues at coordinate 5,666 of JAZGLO010002759.1, forward strand.
AGTGCTACAAACATACAATTACTCTAAACCAGACTTACTAGTGCTACAAACATACAATTTCTCTCAACCAGACTTACTAGTGCTACAAACATACAATTTCTCTCAACCAGACTTACTAGTGCTACAAACATACAATTTCTCTAAACCAGACTTACTAGTGCTACAAACATACAATTACTCTAAACCAGACTTACTAGTGCTACAAACATACAATTACTCTCAACCAGACTTACTAGTGCTACAAACATACAATTTCTCTAAACCAGACTTACTAGTGCTACAAACATACAATTACTCTAAACCAGACTTACTAGTGCTACAAACATACAATTTCTCTCAACCAGACTTACTAGTGCTACAAACATACAATTTCTCTCAACCAGACTTACTAGTGCTACAAACATACAATTACTCTAAACCAGACTTACTAGTGCTACAAACATACAATTTCTCTCAACCAGACTTACTAGTGCTACAAACATACAATTACTCTAAACCAGACTTACTAGTGCTACAAACATACAATTTCTCTAAACCAGACTTACTAGTGCTACTGCCTTAGAATGCATAACCACTGTTTTGTCCAGAACAACCATATAGCTTAAGTAAGTCATCAGAAAAAGCACCGAGATGATAGCAAATGTCACATGAATTCCTCTTGGTAAAGTTCTAGAAAGGAAACAATAGAAATACACTTTTATCAAAGCATTGTTAATAAGTTATGAGAATTTAATCAGGCGAAAAGGTGCGGTGGCAGAGTGGTAAAGACTTCCTAACCAGAGGGTCCTGGGTTCAAATCCTGGTGAAGACTGGGTTTTTCTTTTTGCTCTGGGGTCTTTAGGGCGCCTCTAATGAGTACCTGACGTTAGTTGAAAAAAAAAATAAAGGCAGTTGGTGGTTATGCTGGCCACATGACAGCCTCATTAACACACAAATAGATGATCTTTACATCATCTGCCCTATTTACCGGAGGGTCTGAAAGGGGAACTTAACTTACTTTACTATTTGATTAGGCAGAGCACAGAGTTGTCTTTCTTCATACAGTTGCTTTTCACTAGTTAGCTAAACTGGTATAATTCCATGACATGTAAACAAAACTTTTGTGAAACAATTTTACATTGAGCTTTTCTTCCCTGTAATTTCATACAATTTTTTAATTACAAGACTTAAAGTCTTGTCTTATCATTTTCAATCAAATCAAAACAGCTTTATCTTCTTTTCCCTTACAATTGTCCCCATTTAATGATCACATTTTGTTTCTTAATTAATAATTAAATAATATAAATTTATGCAAAATCTAAAACATAGGTAACAGTTTTGATAATTACCTGGCAGGATTTTTCACTTCTTCAGTTAATGTAGTGACTGCCTGCCTAAGGAGAACAAATGATATATTTGCTACATTCAAGAAAAAAATGCAAGTGAGTGTGCTCATTATCATCATACTCATCATCAATATTCTGTCAAATCAAAGCTATTTGATTTGATCTAGCTGCAGCCTTTTTGTGATTTTGTATGGCGCAAAACCAAAGTCTCGTATATTAACTTTAAAAAAAGGTATTTCTTTGCATGTCTATTGCTCCAAGATGTTAACATCTACTTTGGGGAATCTTCCATGCATTTCATTCAACTTTTTTTCTGCCATTTACATATAACCATCCAAAACCACCATCACTGAATACAAATTTAATATTTTATTTAAACCTTGTGTTAACCCCTTGACATTAATCAGGGACCCCCAAATAAAATTTAATTTTTAAATGACCCCCTCCAAATGATACCATGGACCGAAGCAGGACGTTTTGGCGCCGCCATTTTGGCGCGAAATACATTATGTACGTTTATTTTATTATTCTTTTAAAAGAATTATTCATATCTATGTTTTGCATGAGTGTTTGTGTTAAGACATATTTTTCACATCATTTTTTTTAATAAACATTTTGGCTTGTGTATGTGTGTTTATTAAGAGGCACACTTTTATTTTCGAAAAACATTTTTTAAGCTTATATTACTTTAAAATTAAAAAACAAAAATAAAAAACAAAATGAAACGATGATAGACTAAAAATTGATGCAATTATTTGTTTACATTAACATTGGTTTACTTAATGACTGTATGGTATCTCCAGCAATACATACCAAACACTTGCTAATAATAAGTAAAAATATAATACATGTAACATGTTTCTCAAAATACTTTAAGTTAGGTATACATAGACACCATGGTTATTTGCCTAAGTCGCTGGAATTCAAGGGTTCATTAACCCTTTAAACGCGTGTGGTAGTTTAGCCTCTAAACATCATAATTGTAATTCCATTTTGTATGCACTCATTGTAAAACTGCTCAGCACTTTAAGGGTTAAAAAGTTGTGTGTGCAAGTCCCTTGAGGTATTCAATGATGTTCCTCTGTTGATAAATTTGTACAATTACATTGATTCTTTTGTCTGTTTCAATATACTTTTTTCGTTTAGAAGGCGGCTGGTCTCCCCGGATATATTGTTCATATATAAGGTCACAGCCTTTCTGGACAGCTCGTATCCCATTCAGGAATCTGACTTATTATAGGCCTATATTCATGAAATAAGCAAAACCTTTATAATTAAAAAAAAACAACAATTCACTGAACGGTGTTAGAATTCATACTATACATACAATATTATGGAAGAAAGAAATAAACATTGTTATAAAAGCTACGTGCTTATTAAATTATCGTCAAATGATATCTCGCGCCAAAACGGCCCGTCGCCAAAACGGCTCGCTAAAACGTCACGTACCGACCATGGAACCTGGTGGGTCCAAAAAGTCCACTGCAGCAACCACTGGCCTATGCTAATATGTGCTAGCCCTCTTTTTGGCCCCTCTAATTTGCACCAGCAGCCATTGTTTTTATTTAGCTGCTATCAGAGACTGAATGGCTGCATCTTAGCCTTGTGTCTTTTTTTTTTATCTTTAGCCTACAAATTAGGTGCAGCTCAGATCCAGGAATGACTTCCATTAAATAGAATACTGTGTGTATTTAAATTAAGAATAATAAATTATATCCCAAGGTAGTGAAACTACCTACCAACTAAGTCATAAAGAGTGTTGTACAACCACATACCAGCCTCCATTGGAAAAAATGACATACGTCAAGGCCATTGATATGCGACCTGGGTCAACATGTGAGCCTTCAGTAGGTGCGCTGAAATTCTCAGTAGATCCTGTATGTGTATTAATGAAAGATAATTAATAATAACTACTCTGAATCTGTTGCAAAAGATAACTAATGTTAATTACTTGGAACCTGTTGCAACCTTATTTGTTAAAGACTAAAATATTTATTATGCATATGAATTGTTTAATAGAATATTTATAGTTATTCTTTCAGACCTTGCGATCTATGGTGGCAGATGATGTATAACTCAACTGTTTCTATAGTTTAACAAGGATGTTATATTGCCAGCACATTGACAAACTGCCTTCACTTCCCCCTAACATATGTCAGATACCTGAGTGGACTAAAAGTTTAAAATCTCAATTTTCACTTGGATTTGAACAATACCCCTTGATTCAAAAGTCAAGAGCTTTACCTCTATCTGTGAAACGTAATGACAATCTTTTGAACATTTTAAACCATAACTTTGACTAATGTGTGAAGAGATATGTAGGTTAATGAAACATGTGGATAGAGCAACAACTTTTGCTCAGAATTTTAAAAGATTGCCAAATCTGCATAGATCAAATATGAGCATGCCATTTGTCAAATACAGTGGTGTCGTGAGTTGGCCAGATAACCACTTGCATCAGAAACAGTAGGCCACATAATAGGTAATTTGTTTTTACAATTCTTATCTTATCTTCTTATCTTATATAATACAGACTTTCTTCAAAAAAAGAAGATGATTATGTCCTACTCGTCATGCATTTAGTCATGCGTGTTAACCAATTACCTAAATTCTGCCAAGTCACTGGTTTTCCTGTCTAGCTTAGGTAACCCATTCCATGCTCTAATAGCACTAGGGAAGAAGGAGTATTTGTACAAATTTGTCCTAGCATATGGAACGAGGAATGTGCCTTTATCTTTGTGTCTTTCTGAGTATTTTATTAGATTTGTTTTTGTATTTGAAGATTATGGTTCAGTGTTTTATGTATAATTGCTACTTTACTTTTGAGTCTTTTATCCTGAAGGCTTTCTAAATTTAGTGATTTTATTAAAGGTGTTACTCTAGTCAAATGTGAATATTCGTTTGTTATGAATCTCACTGCTCTATTCTGTGTCTGTTCCAGTTTCTTAATGTTTTATTGAGTTGAGGGGTCCCAAACGGAGGGATCCATATTCCATTACTGGCCTAACCAAGGTTAAATAACATTTTAGTTCTATGTTCTTATTTGATTTATATACATTTCTTTCAATAAACCCTAATGCTTTGTTTTGATTTTTTAAAATAATTTCATCAATATGGGGATTCCATGGAAGTTTTTCATTTCTTTGTCGTGTTAGCTTGCAAACTCTTCATGGACTCTTGGTGGACACTGGGCGGACGGGCCAGTGTTTTGAAAACAGCTCTAAAGATTTTACAAGAAATTTGTCCATGCTTAAATTGCTACCTAATTAGCTACACAGTTTTTCAATATTAAAAATAAATCATAAACTGAGAGAACCTGATTCTATAGAGGCTCACTGCAAGAAATAAATTGAATGAGAAATTAGAAATCACCATCAACTTTATAAGACTAAGACTAACTAAGACTAAGACTAAGATTGCTTTATTGATCCTATGGAAATTTGTTGTGATTACAAGGACTCTTTTCTCATATTAAGACAACACAACAGAAAAAATACACAGAAATACAACAGACAACATAAAGAGTTCATTCAGCGACTACACACAGGTATCTTGGTGCATTTCATGTTCCCTGATCAATGAGTGGCGGTGATAGAGTCTGACAGAGTGAGGTACGAACGAGTTTTTGTACCGCTCCGTTCTTGTTTTGATTGACAGCAGTCGCCCACTTCGCGACGACCGGACGTAGTTCTGATGGAGCGGGTGGCTGTAGTCTTCCATGATTTTTTCAAAAAGTTCCTTTAAATGTGGTAATAATTTTTTATTTTTTTTAAAAACCTTTTTGTGTTACTTGTTCAGGCATATGTTGTACTCCATTGTGATCTGTCCAGTTTTCCTTATGTGTTATATCTCTTGTAAGAATATTTTTTATATGACTGAGTGTATGTAATTATTAGCATCAAAAATAGTTGAAACACAAAATTGTAAAACACCTTTTTACTTACACCATAGACTATATCTAAATAGGTATACTAAACATTTTTGTTAAATTTAATATTTTTTTCAAGACATAAAAAAAAAATCTACTAACTTGTTGATAAAACGTAAACTCCAGAAGTTATAATGATTCCGATAGCAAACATCTTGCAAGCTGTCAATGCATTCTGTAGTAAAACAACAACTTTGAGACAGTAGCAGTTCATGAAAGAAAGTCCCACTGAAAGCAGAAACAATGTTTCTTTAAAAAATAGGAGTTAAGCTAAATACTGACAAAACAAAATTTACATGAGCACACTTTATAATCCCATTGGGAAACAAGTGTTTTTTTAACCCTTAAAGTGCTGAGCTTTTTACAATGAAGGCATACAAAATGAAATTTCAATGTTCATGTTTAGAAGCTAAACTACCACACGCACCTTAAGGGTTAATAATATTGTAATAAATAAATTATCTAACAGTAAATTTCTATCAAAAGGTAAAATGAATTGATAAAAAAAAGATTTGCATTGTTGTTGAGAGGGGGGCTTGGTGGCCAAGAAATAAAGTGCTTTGACCACAGGGTCTAGCTTTTGAATCTCGAAAACTAGAATTCTGAATTTCAGAGTTTTTAGGACACCATTGAGTCCAACCTTGGGTAACTGACATTAGTTGGGTTAAGTAAAGGGGGTTGGTCAATGTGCTGCCCTGTTTGCGAAATGATACCTTTGTTAACCATCGGCCATGACTTTACCCTGGTTGTTGAGAGATATTTCTTGACTGCTAAAAAAAACATTGTCTAAAGTCTGCTTCTTTTAACATAAAATTATAATGCCTGATAACAGAAAACCAAATGAGGCAAAAGCAGACAAAATATAAATAAAAGGATCTAAGCTAAAATTAACATAGAATTTTATTATCAAAATATAGGCTACCTTGTTGCCTAAGCATTTAAAAAATGATATATATTCAGAAATTATTTTGAAATATTTATTTTATGCTGCTCTTGAATCATGTAATTAAGCCTGCTTAAAAAAAATATCCAAACTTCAATCTAATGAACTGTTTAGGTATTTTGATAGTGAAGTAAAGCACTTTTGTTTCATCATATTAAGATAATGTTACATGAGTGGTAAAACACTAGTCTTCCTAACCACTGCGCAGTTCATCTCATATATTGGTCTAGTCATCTGAACGCTCCAACATAACAATGAGAAAGAAGAAGAAGACTAACTGAGAGATCTTGATGAATAAAAGTGAACACTTAAGAGATTTTATACCTCGCCAGTCCTAAAATAACTCTCTAACAGACATATAGGGGATGTAGACGCATTTAGTACCTGTGCTGTCCACATGGCTGCCTTGTTAACATTCATCTATAGAAATAGATAAGCCCCATATATTAAGGACTTAAAAGTTCACACTCTTACTGTTTCAACTACAACTAGATATTTATTACAATACCTCTATTCAAGTCAGAACCTGATCTAAAAAATGGCTCAAATGATTTTCCTAGAAATTTAACTGTTTATGTATATAGCTGAGAAAAGAATTACTAGCTCATTGGCCACCCAGGAAAAACTCTAGTTTGACCTTATAATTTTTCCAAGTTAAAAAAATAATAATTTGGCTAGAGAACTAGGCTTAGATCTAGATCCAGCATTGGTTTTGAAAGGACTATCTATTGTGTTCTGGAAAGGACAATTGTATTCAGAAATTCCTAACTATAAAGCATTATTGATTCAAGAATTAAATGAATTAATGTTTAGGAAAATTGTGCATCATCTTTTAAGTCTAAATCTAAAGGCCTACAATTGGAATATAATAAAGTGTAGTAGATCTATACAACTCCTTCACTAGAATTCTTTCTGGGGGGAGTGTTGGGGAATAGGACAGGCTAAAAAATGTTCCATTGTGTTATTAATCTAACAATTATTAGTTGTTGTTTTTTTTTAATTATGAAATAAACTGCAAAAAAAATTTGCTTACAAAGAATCCAACATGCAATCAGTGTGACTAAGATTTTGTGCCAATAGCTGTTACAAGAACTGTCTAATATTGCTTTGGCAATGTACAAAGCTGCAGTCTGGGATGCAAAAGCAATAAATGGACCAGATATGAGTATAATGTAGCCCCAGACGACTAAGAAACCATAAAAATGGCCGAAAATGACTGTAATGTATAAGTATGGTCCACTTGCATTCTGAAAAATAGTACCCAGCTCTGTGTAGCACAATGCCAGCGAATACACAAGAAAACTTCCAACGAGCCAAAAGACAACCGTAGATGTAACAGATCCTGACATATCCACAACTAAGCCTGGCGTGATGAAGACCGCCACATGGCCTGTGATGGACACTAGAAGAGCAACTACATTGAGCAAAGTAAGGTTTCTTTTCAAGTTGGTGGATGATGATCCAGCATCCTGCACATTTGTGTTGGCAAATGTGGTGAGACTTTTTTCCCTTTTCATTTTCGTTTGAACATCTAAAGTTCATTGATGTGTCTGCATGATGATTTCTTCCAATCTTTTAAAAAAGAAAACAGAAAAGTATTTAATATTTTTTTTTACAAGATTCATGTGTCAGCTAGATCTATATTTACCATTAGATTAGTTCTAAATCTAGAACCAGAATATAGTATAATAAAACACATGGCACTAATAAAACAGTTTTAAAAGTACTTTAAAAAAAGCAAAATCTTTAATAAGTCTGAACTGAAAAGTTTAGCAAATTATAGCTTTTATAAATAAATTATAGCTTTTATATAGCACTACTTTCATGCTTATACTAGGCTAGCCGAAAGAAAAAAAAATGGCTGACATAAAAATGCGTTGTTGCTGGTTACTTTGGTTTATATAAAAACTAAAACAATACTTACTTAAATTTTAGATTTAGTCTAATTTGTGATCAGATGACAGGCATACTCAGTAACACAGAGTAACTCTTGAAGGTTTCTTGTGACAATGGAATTGTTCATCATAATAATTAATTCAAGACAATTCTAGATTAATCATTAATCTAATAATCTATAGGCTAGTATAGGGAGGTGAAAAAAAAATTCATCTTTGAATAAACAATTTTTCGTTAGTGCATCATTAAATTACTTTAAAAGAACTTTCTAATCGAGTTATAGCATGTTCAGAGCACTATGGTCCAATCTCATTTGTGGACCAGTGGGGAGAGGATGTATCTCGAGAAGCTTTTCCGTGCTGCCTTTAAGTGCTCAGTAAACACAACTCTGCTCGAGTCGGGTGACGAACCTCGAGCCTCCTCAATGGGTAGCAAAGCCAAGCAAAGAAAGTAAGCCTAGTGCTGCCTAGTAAGCCTCGTTTTCTTTTCTTGCCAGATAAAAGGACTGTATGTTTCCCATTGGAAGGCATTCACTCCATGGAGATTTTTTACATTGTTTATCCTCTATGAGGCTCCTAGAATTCATAGATCTAAATATCAACAAGTTTGTCATTGTCACTATTAGTATACTTCCTAAGTATAAAAGTATATCTATTCTAGACTCTATAGTATGATGAAAATCATCGACAGATGCACTAAAAAACTATTCATATGCTTAGCCTTAAGACTTAAGCTAAGCAAATATTATTAGAAATAGAAGCAGGTTTTCTTAAGTATATCTAGACTAGTATAGACATTATAATGTCTATATAGACTATAGTGTCTATACGACTATGTCAGTATAGTATAAGTATAATTTTAAAATTTATATTAATTATATCATCACCTATAATGTCTATTTAATAATTAATTACTAAATTAGACTAGTATTACTATTACTAGATCTAGTATTAATTACCAAGCTATATTAACTAGGCTTGCATTTGTTATCGCACCTTCTCATTAGGTTTAATTCTTCGTTTCTGATCCTGAAAATTCTTTGCAACTAATCTGAGATCTTAATGAAACATTTGAATTTAGTTGCTCTGTCACTCTGTCAATAAAGGTGTAGTGTCGTCGGCCATTTTATCAAAGTATTGTGTCACATGACTTTAGTCTAAAAATGATAGTGTAGTCAATGTTTTGCATAGTTCAGTGCTATTTATCTTTTCCCAGAGCTTTTCATCGTTATATTCAGTGGCGTCACAATCGGGTTGCGGGTCCGGGTCGCAAAAGGTGATACCCATCTGTGGGAGTAGATCTCTCCAATACACAAGAAAAATAAAATTGCACTTTTGCAAAAGTTGAAAACTGGCTGTAGCAAGGTTCTCATGAAGCTTACTTTTTAAAAAATAAATTAATTATTATTTTTACCTATTATTATTAATTATTCATTATTATTATTATTTATTATTATTAATTATTTATTATTAATTATTATAAATTATTATTTATTATCATTTTTAATCATTATTTATTATTATTTTTAATCATTATTTATTCTTATTTTTAATCATTATTAATTATTATTTTTAATCATTATTTATCATTATTTTTAATCACGGGTTGGCAAGAGCCCACCCATTGCACAGAGAGGGGTTGAAAGAGAGTCCTTACGGTCCTGTCAATAACCCATGTGTTGTTCCTCAAGGGGCCGTTACACTAATGGCGAGCCCTCCACGGTTAGCTTGGTACAATGTAGGAAAATGGCGAATGTTCCCGGTGCACTCAGCCTTCGGCCATGTCTAGCCCATGCGTCAGGGGCCAGATGCATCGGAAATAGCAATGTTTTACATAGGCATTGACTTGGGTCTCTTCCAGACAGAAATTTTCCTTTTTCACAGTTTTTTTTTTCAAACTTAGAGTTCGAAGAGTCTTTGGCTCAGCTCTTAGACGATCAAACGGAATTCCAAGGGTCTTGAAAGTATCTGTGAGGTCAGTTATATTATCCCTTCGGTTGATATAACAATGGGGTACATTGTTGTTTTAGATAACTTCCATAAACGCTTAATCTCCAAGCCTATAGGTTCCCATATTTTCGCTGTTTTTCCAACTCAGTTTTTCTTAAGTTATGTGATAGTGGTACAGCGATGTCCTTAATGATAGCGACTTTTTCCTTTTTTTTTATCGATGAGCAGCAGATAAGGGCGATTAAAATCTACCTTTTTGTCGGTCAAAATAGGCATAACCAAGTACAGCAGATGTTCAGTAGACTAGAGAACCTCTTTTTTTTAATAAGGAGGAGTATCCTTACCGATCAAATTATGTGTCAAAGCCAAGTGCTAGTGTATTAGCTTTGCAACTTGGTTATGGTGACCTAGGTTGGCATATTCCGATAGGGATGAACATCCTGCCATTATGTGTTCAATTGACTCACCCACATTTTTTGGCATTAGTCAACAATATTGAGTCCTAGGATATGTTTCTCATATTTTTTTTGTCCTAATTACTCTGTTTTGTTGTATTGCTGTAACAAAGCCTTCAGTTTTAGGGTAGAGAAGCAGCCTTGTCAATGTTTTCCCCATCTAATAATGCAGGGAATTTTCTGTGGAGTGTTTTTTCTTATCAATGGCGAATCTCTTTTGGTGGAGGACTTGTGGTTAAATATCGAAATTTGGTTCATAGTATTTTCGATAGTCTGTAAATGTCATGTAGGCCGGTCGGGATGGCCCAGCTATTTATTGCAGCGATGAGATTACTGCCAGACAGTTTAGTGTTGAGAATTTTTAAAAATCTTTGCTTATATTTACAAAGACAGTCCTTTTTTTAATTTTTTATGGTTTATTGTGGCATTCTGGTTTATTCCAAGATATTTATAAAGAGAGGCAGTTAAATTCCCTCGATGCCTTCAAATGCAATGTTGGTGTTGGCTGCCTCGCACTTTTACAATGTTTATACCATAGGGTATACTTATACAGGCCAAAAGAAACATATCATCATGTAAGTTTTAACTATGGTGTGTAACTTTGCGCGTTATCTGCATATAGATTTAAATCATTTCTGTATAACAGGCGAGATATACTTTTTCTAAATTAGTGTCTGCCTTATCGTCAGTATGTAGTGTAATGAAGTAATTTAGATAGTGGGTTAAACTCAGATGTAGATTTATCTTCCAGTTATCCAGACTCTCGTGGAACTGAATCAATTGCATTTTTTTGTAGTCGATGTAGCACGTTGAGTTTCTTTTTCTTCTATTAGGTTGGTGCAATATAGTATCATCTATGGTTAGATGTTATTTACAGCCCATCGACTCTTCAATGCAACCTTGTTGTTCCTCTGCTAGTAGCTTATGGGCAGAACAAAATGTATACATTTTTATTATCATTATTTTTATTACTATTAATACTATTATTATTAATTATTATTTTAAACGAATTTCAAACTCCTAATGACCTGTAAAAGGAAATATAAAGTACTAAACTCTTAATGAGTTCTCTTAAGAAACTTTGAACAATTTAGAAACTCCCAATTGACATTAAAAAAAGTTATAAACTCCTTAAGAGTTGTCAAGGGAAATGTGAACTAAATTCTAAGCCTCAAATATATGTGCTATTTAAAAAAAAAAAGAAGCAGTGTGTTATGTGGTAAGCACAATGACCAATAGCTTATAATGTTTTGCTACTATTAAAATGTTTTACTGCTATAAAGTTGTAATTCCTTTACTGTTATTAAGTTTATATGTTTTATTGCTTTTTAATTATAGTTTGTTTGTAAAATGTTTTACATGTTTTGGATGTTCCTTCAGAGTTGAAGATAATTACCTCCTAGTCCAAACCTCCCACAGGACGATGGGGGATAGGAGCGGGCAGGGTTTGAACCCGGGACCATCGATAAATCTGAACGACGGTCCAGCGTGCAAACCGCACGACCAGGCACTGCCAATATAAATAAATGTTTTACTGGAATAATAAAGTTTTACTGTTTACTGTAGGCTACAGACACAAATGACCTGTATATCATCTGCCTTACTTGTCTACCATTATAACTTGAGTTTAGCCCCACTCACTATGTCACTCTAGAAGTAGATTTTCAAAAATTCTACATTTCTAGGTATGGAAATAGAATATCTACACTAGAATTTACATAGAAAATATAGTCAACTCAGTCTTATCCAGATCTAGACTAATACAAGAGCACTAAATTTACTGCTTTTAATAAGTTTGAAAGTTACTGGTATTATAAAGTTTAAATGTTTTATTGTTATAAAGTTTAAATTTTTCACTGCTGTTATAAAGTTTGAATAATTTAATGATATTATACAGTTTTAATGTTTCATTGCTATTATAAAGTTTTAATTTTTCAATGCTATTATAACAAATTTTAATATTTCATTGCTATTATAAAATGAAATGCTTTACTGCAATAATAAAGTTTTAATTCTTTACAGTTATTGATACAGTTTTAATGTTTTTCTGCTATCATAAAGTTTGAATACTATAAAGTTTGAATCTTTCACTGCTATCATACAAATTGGGTACTAGGAAATAGTTATGTAAAAGTAAAATTGGTTGTTCAATGTGCTGCCCACACAGCACCCTTGTTCAATGTGGACCACAAAACAAATGACCTTTTCATCATCTTTAGTTTTTTTTACTTGAGACCATTAAAAATAAAGTTAAGACCCACCTACAGCTTCATTGTACAAGATTTTTAAACAAGCAAATGATAAAAATTCCATTAAAAAAAAAAAAACTTAACTAAAGGGGAAGAACTCTGCCCAAAAAAGTATATCAATAGTGTACAAGTTATTTCCCTGATTTGATATCAATTACAAATAATTATTTGACTAGTTGTGTATTTTTTAAATTGATTCATGTTGTTGACATTGTTTATATAAGCATCTGTAATGATTCCCCTTGACTAAGGGATTGAATGTTGGATTTTTATGTATCATTTGTGTTAACAAAGTCTAAATAAATTCACTCATGAATCTGGTTCTCTTATTTATGGTTATCAAGTGTAGCTTTTCTAGTTTATTAAGTGGTAGCATAGCGAGGTTCCGATCCATGAACCTCTGGGTTATGGGATAAGCATGCTCCTGCTGCGCATGTTTTGTTAGTAGAGTAAATAATTATATATTATCAAATTAATCTGAAAATGTGTGAGGGAGTAATATGTTTTAACAAATTCATCCATGTCTGTGAATACTAAAGGATTTGTTTACCTTGTTGGTATCAAACAAAATAATTAATTAGGCCTACCAGATGTTTTTATTTATTTATTTCTTGTCTATGTAATAAATAATTTCACAAAGTTTCATCTTGGTTATCATCTAAAGACACTTTTTATTACAAGAAGCCCATGCAAGTGTCTGTAAATCACCAGAATGTACATTATTTTGATCTGTAAATCAGCAGAATGTACTTTTTTTTGGTCTGTAAGTCCGCAGGATGTACTTTATGTTGGTCTGTAAGTCCGCAGGATGTACTCATCTTGGTCTGTAAATCAAAACAACTGAATATATTACCTAAACATTTTTTTTCATAAAAAATTTCTATTTTATTTATAATTATTTTCAGAAAACACTTACCTCAAAATCCTTGCTATCCTGTTGCTTTTGAGTTCTGGACTTCATCTATTTTTCCTGTTTAGTTATGTATGCAGATCATTTGAAATAGAAAAAAACAACTTGTTAACTTTAAAATGTTAAGCTATAATTAAATAATACTGTGGTAACTACTATTCAAAAGCCAGTACAAATATGATAAAAAAATAATATATAGAACAATGTCAACACCTTAAATCATAATCTTGGCTGTCATCCTAAGTCATGTCTTAATTACAAATATTCCAAAACAACTGAATATATTACCTTTAAATATTTTTTTTTTAGAAAACTTTGCTATTTTATTTAGAACTATAGTCATAAAATACTTGCCTCAAAATCCTTATTATTCTTTTGAACTTCATCTGTTCCTCCAATTTAGTTACATATGATCAGCATTTGTAACAGAAAAAAACAACAACTAGTTAACTTAAAAATGGAGATATTGGGAATTGTACTACATTAGTATTTATATTATTAAATTTAAAAAGTTCTGTATTTACTCTGTTTATCTATGGGAGTTTTATCGATTACCAACATACAAAACTAATCATTAAAATAAAATTAGTTTAATTTATTAGAACACTGAAAACACATTAATTGTCATGCATGAAACCTAAAGACTAAAAAAATAAATTACGTTTTGCTGATATTTACCTGTAGTTTCTTAGCTAATCCGTTCCAAATTATGCATATCATGCATGTTTGGCAGCCAAATAAAAGAATGAGTTGAAGGTTTTGGTGATACTGAAATGTACTAAACTACTGAATTATTCTAGCTCTATGTTATGTGAGGAGAAGTTAGACCAAGTAAGAAAACTAATTATAAAAACATGTTGGCAATTCTGAAAAATTATTCTTTGTTATTTTAACAATAATATATTCTCAACTTGCATGCAAAACAAAAATGAGAAAAAAACAAAAGATTACTTGCTTTGCTGATGTTTATGTGGAGTCTCAGAGTTTTCATATAAAATGCATACATAAAAAAAAAAGTTTATACAGCTAAAACACAGCATTTTAAAAGACTACTTGCCATTTATAACAACACATCCTTGCTTGAGTTTTTATATTTTGCTTGTATCTATTAGATGATGGTTCCATTAATATGAATACTGCTTTTTTTTTCTTGATTTATGCATGAAAAATTTAGATCTCTGTAACTTGATCTGAGGAATATTATCAAACAAATTAAAAGAGCATTGGGCTGTCTAACCAAATTTGTGTTTAAGTCTTAGTTGATATGAATTTGAACTAAGGTAGTTGTTTACTGAGGAAATAATTGTGCTCTAAAAATGATATGTCAGGAGATGAACTTATATCAAACTTATTCAAATGTGGAAAATAAATTACCAAAGCATTAGTAGAAATATTCTTAAAATGTTATTGGAACATAATACATATTCTCAATAAGCATGCATAAATCTAAACAAAAAAAAAAGGATGTTACGTGCTTTGCTGAGTTTTATCAATAGTTTCATTTCCTCTGTTCTGTACTATGCATTGGTCAAAAGAAACAATACATTTAATTTTTATAGCTAAATTATAGTACTTCAGAAGATTACTCGCCTTAAGGAAGAAAATTTTTTGGACATATTGGCTGCAATTATTAACATGCTATCTCTTCTTATATATTTTGCCTGCTCCAGGTAGATGGTGGTTTTATTCATCTGAATGCTGCTTTAGAGTGCTAGAATGTACTCTGACACTGCAAAATTCAAAATGTTATGATTGTAATGAATAAAGATAAAACATTAGGCAGTCTAACCAAAGAAGTGTCTAAATCTTGGTGAAGATGATGGAGTTTTTACTAAGCTTGTTGATTACTCCTTAATAATTGTAGCTGAATGAAATTATTCTTCAAATGTTATTGGAAAAAATAGCATTCTCAATTAGCATGCATAAAACAACAGATCAACAACAACAGCAACAAGAAAAGTAAAATTATAATATTTGCTTTGCTCTATTGTATAATCATTTTCATAGCTTGCCTGTTCTTAACTATGCATACATCAAAGAAAAAATAACATTTTTCTTATAATAGATAAATTATATTACTTGCCTTAAAGGAAAAAAAACAACAACTTGTGGACAATTTGCTTCAATAATGTGACTGTTCCAAGTAGATAATGGGTCCATTCATCTGTATGCTGTATGGAATAGTAATCTGATGTGATCTGCAACATGATCATAAAAAGTTTTTTCTAATGATAAATGGATACAGCATCAAAGATGAGTAACTTTTAGTAGAGATAATGGAATATGTACTAAACTAGTTTGGCCACTTGAATTAATTTAGCTCTATTAATATTAAGTGAAATGAACCAAGTTATTTCAAAATTATTAATACCAAGTGAAAAGAACTAAGTCATATCAAAATTATACTTACAAGAAAAAATACTGAGAGAACTAACTCACAAAATTATTCTTAAAATGTTAAAAGGTAATTTAAACATTGAAAACAAACATATTTTTAGCATGCAATAAACAACAGATTAAATTACTTGCTTTTCTGAGGGTTATCTGTAGTTTTATACCTAGACTGCTGTGTATACATAATGAAGCTAATTTAAAAATAAATTTTGAATTTAGAAGCCCATTTTGAGTCAAAAGAATAAATTTTGAACATGCTTACTGCACTGTTCTTGATAACTAGCTCCAAAGTCTTGCCTGTTACTCAAAGGAGATTTTTCCATTAATCTGAATGCTCTTTTAGTCCAAGAGTGCTAGGATGTACTCCACAACTTGACCTGAAAAGATGAGATAATTGAATAGAGCACTGGACTACTTAACCAAACAAATTGAGTTTAAATCTCTGTATGGATACTGAAATATATAATAAACTAGTTTGAACACTCTTGAACTAATCTCTCTAAATACAAAATAAGAACAAAATATCAAAGGTATACAAAAGTAAAAAATAATTACTAAACATTGAGAGAACTAAGAAAATTATTCTTAATATTATGTAAACATTGAAACTGAAATTCTCAATTAACATGTTTAAAATATTAGTTAAAAAAATAAAATAAAAATACTTGCTTCTATGAGGATTATCTGTAGTGTTATAGTTTGCCTATACTGTATTATAAATACATCAAAGAAAGCAATGAAGGTAATTTAAAAATAACTAAAGCATTTAGAAGAAAAACTTTACCTCATACAAATATTTTTAGAGATACACTTGCTGCACTTTTTTTATGTAGTTTTCAAGCCCAAAGGTGCTGGTTACATTCATCTCAAGGATGTTCTATTTCTAGAGCAATAGAGTGCATCACCATCTAAAAAAATATAGAATGGAGTGTTGTGATACCATACCAAAGATATTGAGTTGAAGGCTATCTTGAGAAATTTTTACTGCTATTTCTAGATTTTCCTGAATTATTCAGGCTCTATAAATGATAAATGCAATGTGAAGTGACAGCTTGTATTAAGATAATATGATCATAAGTTTTGACGTAAAAAGCTTCAAATGTAGATCAACAGATTTGGTAAGAGCCTACTTAAAAAAATAAGATAATTAGAATCTATATTGATTCTAGATCTAGAGTAGACTAGAGTCTACATCCTACGCATTTTGTGTATCAATCTAAGAGTCAAGCATGATTTAAACTCTGCTAACTAGTTGGTTTTCCTGGCTGATTAAGGTTTAATGCATCCCATTCTTTATTTAATGACACTAGGGAAGAAGGAGCACTTGTACGAATTTGTTCTAGCGTACTTAAAAACAATTTTTGTATCATTATGATCAATTAATTTTTGAATTAGGCCTACATATATCTAGATTATACCTAGATTTAGATGATCTTATCTTCTTCTTATCTTATATAATACAGACATTACTTCAAAAAAGAAGATGATTACCTCCTACGCGTCATGCATTTAGTCTTGCATATTAACCAATGACTTAAATTCTGCCAAATCACTGGTTTTCCTGGCTAGCTCAGGCAACCCATTCCATGCTCTAATAGCACTAGGGAAGAAGGAGTATTTGTACAAATTCGTCCTAGCTTATGGGACAAGGAATGTGCCTTTATCTTTGTGTCTTTCAGAGTATTTTATTAAATTTTGTTTTTGTATTTGAAGATTATGGTTCAGTTTTTTATGTATAATTGCTACTTTACTTTTGAGTCTTCTGTCCTGAAGGCTTTCTAAATTTAGTGATTTTACTATAGGTGTTACTCTAGTCAAATGTGAATATTCATTTGTTATGAATCTCACTGCTCTATTTTGTGTCTGTTCCAGTTTCTTAATGTTTTCTTGAGTTGATGGGTCCCAAACGGAGGATGCATATTCTATTATTGGCCTAACCAAGGTTAAATAACATTTTAGTTTTATGTTCTTATTTGATTTATAGAAATTTCTTTTAATAAATCCTAATGCTTTGTTTGATTTTTTTATAGTTTCAACAATATGTGGATTCCATGACAGTTTTTCATTTATTATTTTGCGTTTTTAGTCTGTGTTACTGGTTTGCCATGAATAAGATATGTGGAATTAATTTGTTTTAGTTTTTTTGTTACTCTTAACAACTGACATTTTTCTGGGTGGAAAGACATGTTCCAATTTGATTCCAATTTCTGTAATTCATCTAATTCTCTTTGTAAAATATCTGTGTCTTGTGTTGTTTTTATTGTTCTATATATTATGCAATCGTCTGCAAATAATCTGACTTTTGTTACTGAAGTAATGCAATTTGGTAAATTATTTATGTAAATTAAAAATAGTAGTGGACCCAAGACTGTTCCTTGAGGTACACCTGAGTTTACTGTTATCGGTGTTGATTTAGAGCCATTTATTATTACAGTTTGTTCTCTCCCTATCAGAAAATCTTTAATCCACTGATGCAGTGGACCATTAATGCCAAAATATTTTATTTTTTTAAGCAAACTATGGTGGTGAACTTTGTCAAAAGCCTTGGAAAAATCTAGTAAGATAGCATCTATTTGTTCACTATTATCTAGACCTTTAGAAAAATCATCAATTAGTCCTATTAGTTGTGTTTCACATGATCTATATTTCCTAAAGCCATGTTGGTATGGTGTGAGGACATTTTGTTTGTCTAAGTGGTTTATGATGTTGCTACATATTATTTTACATGTGATGCTGGTAAGTGATACTGGTCTGTAGTTTCCTGGGTCAGATTTTTCTCCTTTTTTAAATAGGGGGTGACATTAGCTTCTTTCCAGTCCTTTGGTACTCTGCCCTGGTTAAGTGAAGCCTGAAAGAGTATTTTCAACACTCAGCTCATGCTTAGTTCTTTGAGTACTCTAGCTGGAATACCATCAGGTCCAGACACTTTATTTGGTTTGGTGTTGGCTAATAGATAGTTTTTGAATTCCATTTTCTTGTACTACTATATCTTCTATGTTGTCTACTTGGTTCAAATTCAGTAATATGTCTTTGTCTCCTGGGGCTGAGAATGCTGATGCAAAGTATTTGTTTAGGATGTTTGCTTTAGTTTCATTATCATTATGTATTATGTAATGTTCATCTTTTAAAGGCGCTATGCCTGTTGTTTCCATTTTCTTAGACTTAATGTATGACAATAGGTTTTTGTTGTTATCTTTAGATATTACATTGTTTATGTATTCACTCTGCAGCTGTCTGCTTACTTTTTGGGTTAAGTGATTAATTTTTATATACTTTTTGTAAACTCTTTCTGTCTTAGTTTCTTCAAATTTTCTATATAGGTTTTCCTTCTGTTTACAAAGCTTCTTTAGTCTATTATTAAACCAGCATTTATCTAGATTACATCCTTAACAAGAGTTATATATCCTGCAAGGAATGACCTTTCCGTTTTTTATTTTCGTAGTAAAACGACATAGAGAACTCTGTAGATATTTAAATAAGAAACATTTGCATTTTTTATTCCAAAAAAATTCAATTTAAAGTAAAAATTCACAGTTGCATTAAATTATTAAATTGATTATAAAAGTCATTATTATGACAATTTTACAATAAAAAAATCTTTTTTTTTTCATTTTTTTAAACAATTTATAGTAGTTTAGAATATACAACATTTATGTATCTACCAATTCTAATTTTAATATTTAGTTTATATAAATAGAAAACTTAGACACCTGTTACATCCGAGATATTTCAGAAAAGATAGTACCGTATCTATCTATCTACCTGGCACAGGAGATCACAGTGATCCCCAAGGCTGTCTACCAGGTCGAGGCAGCATTTTAGGCCTCTGTTTCCACGTTTAAATCAGATCTATTGGAAGTATTTTTTTTCTTTATTTGTGTTTTCATTGGAGTTCTTTATTCATCGAGATCTTACGTTTTTTTTTTTTTTTTTCGTGTTTTTCTTTGGAGTGTTTTTTTTTTTTCTCACTATGTCTATTAAGACATTCTTAATAGAGAAAAAGGATCTGGAGGGTGGTTTGGTCCACCAACCGGGTACTCTACTAATAAAACTGTCCGGACATGGAGCAGTTCGAGCTTCGATGACGTCCATCGTCGCCGCCTTGAGGCTCGGGCCGGAGGAGGTGGGTTCCTTGTACCGGTTTGAGAACCCTTTCCCATGGTTCTTGGGTGTTTCCTCACCGGTGCTGAGGAACAGGATCATAGGAAAGGTTTTCGGTAGTGAGGACACCTTCAGGGCGGAGGTTACCACTCTGGAGGAAGAGAGAGTAAAAGTGACTCTTCACTGGGTGTCACCCACCATCTCAAAGAAAAAAATTGAAGAGATTTTCAGCACTCTCGCAGCAGAAGGCACAAAACCAGAAGCTGTTAGACTTGGGGTCAGTGACAAGTGGGCGGCTTGGATCAAACTCCGCAAGGGTACCGAGCTACCCCATTACATACAGCTGAAGTATGAAGAAGACCCCAGGACCTACAAGGTCTTAATCACTACACCGGGGAGAAGGCAGCAATGCTGGTTCTGCCAGAAGGAAGATCATTGGTCAAACCAATGTCCCAACAGGGCTCCCCCCAGGGGGTTCAAAAAAGACGTTAAAAGGCCCGTTGAAGCCAAAAAAAAAACACTTATGCGTCGGCCTTGAGGAAAGATAGCGAAAAAGGGAACACCAAAGCTATACCTCCAGAGGCAAATGAAGACGGGTTCGAACCAGTAAAAAGTAAAAAAAAAGGTACAACACCTGAGAAACGCATGGACAGTGGGAAGGGTACCCTTTCCCCCTCCCCCCCCCCCAAAAAAAGGCGAAAGCAGCACAGGGTCTAACACACACAAAAAAATGAAAACTACCGTTCACGCTAGATCGGAGCCTAGCTCTCCAAACAAAATAAACAGGAAAAGAACTCTTTCTTTGTCCTCTACTTCGGATGACCAGGGGGAAGGCTCCGAGGTTAGAGGGGAAATGGAGGGAACGAGAGAGGAAAGGACGGTTTTGGAAGATATCCCCAGCTCTCCTGGACCTCCAGTTATTGACGAAGGGGAGGATCCTGACACACACAGAGTCACACTCACACACACAACTCAATAACCCACCAACACACAATCATGGGAAACATTACAATTCTCTCACTTAACATTCGAAACCTGAAAAACAAATCAAAATACTTAGTTCACTCAACTGGAACACGAAAACTGGACTTTATATTCTTACAGAGATTAAATACCATTTCAATTTTCAATCTCCATAAAAACACACATACTCCTTAGTTACAAACAAACCCATTTAAATACATAATCATGGAGGACATCACACTTTTGACCCTCAACATTCATGGACTCACAAAGAAACAAAAATACGTAGTCCACTTATCGAGAAAGTACAAACCTGACTTTATTTTTTTACAAGAAACAAATTTAGATACAGAACACAAAGCACACAAATACACAACAGATATGGGCTTTAAGGAAGGGTGTTTTAGTTATGGTAGCAGATCCAGGGGGGTAGTCATCTTTCAAGTGTCGGACAGGTTTAAAATAGTACACAAATATAGTGACAGTAAAGGGAGAGTAGTCATCATAAAAGTGGAAACAAGAAATGAAACAATTACACTGGCTAACATCTATGCACCAGCAAAACAAACTGAGAAACGGGAATTTTTTGAATTTTTAAGCGGAAAATTACATGACACATATAAAGGAGATACTTTGATTCTAGGAGGGGATTTTAATTACATCACGTAATCACTAGACAAACAGTACACAGCAACAGCGAATCTTCCTTTACAGACGAACCCTACCATAAATAACTTTCTAAAAGACATTGAGAGCGAATTCAAAATAGCTGATGCGTACAGAAGTGTAAACCCCACAGGTCAGGACACCACGTCGGTGATCAAAGCTTATCCCGTAACCTCCAGACTAGACAGAATTTATGTTCCAGCGGAGTACCATATAAATAAGATAGCTCATTTGGAAGAGCCTCTGGAATACTCAGACCATAAGGCAGTAATAGCTACAATAAGTAAGGAAAGTAAAAAAAAGAAAAGGAAAACTAGTCATTGGAAATTTAATAACTCTCTCCTAGAAATACCTCTTTTTATAGAACTAATCTCAAACACACTCAATTCCTGCTTGCAAGATCTAAACAATCCAAACGTTAACCTAGCACAAATATGGACAATAGCTAAAAATTCAATAAAACAACAATGTCAGGTAATATCAACACTGGTACAAACACGGAGAAAACAAGAATTAGAAAAACTGAAGCACACTCTATTACACGCTGAGGATGAAATAGATAGAACACAAGCCTCTTTAAAGCTGGCAGAATTAAACAATTACATCTACAAAGGAGCTGAAGTGAGATGCAGAAACTATATTAGTCAGGAGGGTCCTAATAAACTCTTTTTGTCAATTGAACAAAATGTCCAGTCAAATAAATGCATAACAAGTGTTCTTGATATACACGGCTCCAAAGTTGAAGATGAAGACAAAATAAAAGATGTTTTCACGAGACATTTCACAAACATCTATCAGAAAGAACCCATAAATAAAGAGGCTCAAGAATGTTTTCTAAAATATTGTAAACAGTTGAAGCAGGCTGACGAAGAATTTTTGGGGACCCCATTTACTCTAGATGAACTCAAAACGGCATTAGACTCGACACAAAACAATAAATCCCCCCGACCGGACGGTCTGACATTCGAGTTCTATACGGCTTTTTTTCCCTTAATAAGTCCTCTATTACTGCGACTATATAGTGACGCTATTATAACAGGACAACTTCCAGAAAAATTCAACGAAGCATATATTACACTAATAGCTAAAAAAACAACAGATAACAGTTCTCCAAGTGACTACAGACCCATTTCACTACTCAATACAGACTATAAACTACTGACAAAAATGATCTTTAAGCGACTTAAACCCTTCATTCCCCAACTCGTAGGTCAAGACCAATACTGCACCCACCCCGACAGGAATATTGATGGAATGACACATTTCATTCGGGATTTTATCATTTACAGCCATGAAAAAAACTCTTGCGCTTCCTTGTTATCTGTAGACCAAGAGAAAGCATTTGAAAGAGTCAGTCATAACTTCCTCTTTAAAGTAATAGAAAAATGTAAAATCAGCCCTTTTTTAATTAAACTTATTAAACTAATTTATACCAATGCCAACAGTAGACTAATAATCAACCATTCTCTAAGCCAACCTTTTGCAATTCAAAGATCTGTTAGACAGGGCTGTCCCTTATCCCCCTTTTTATATATCCTTTGTATAGAACCTTTTCTAGAATCTATTAGGTCAGATCCATCTATCAAAGGAACAAAAATCCCGGGACCCATCCCGGTAGCCAAAGTCAAGGCCTATGCCGACGACACAACATTTTTTCCCTCCTCTGAAAAGGATATAAACAACATAGTTAAAAAGTTTATGCTTTTTGGCCATGCCAGTGGATCAAAAATTAACATAAATAAATCCTCAATAATGGGTGTAGGGAGGCGGACATTTAAGGAAAAATATTCATTGAAACTTGTAAACAGAATTAAAATATGTGGTATAGAATACAATAGTAACTCTTTTTTGTTCTGTGAAGATCAGTGGAAAAATATTATTATTAAGGCATCCAATATAGTTAACATGTACAAGCATACAAGTTCTACCATCTTTGGTAGAGCCATTCTTATAAACAATTTAGTCATCCCAAAGATAGTCTATCTAGCCAATATTATAGAACCTCCAACAAAATACATATTTCAATTAAATAACATAATCAGAAGTTTCATCTTCAAAAACACACTTAAAAACATCAAACATACTACAATCATTCAAAACAAAGAGGATGGGGGGATCAATTTACAAGACATCAAAACTAAAATATGTGCACTCAGATTAAAATTCATAGGTCAAGTAGTTAAAAATCCAAGTGATTTCCCCTTTACAATATATAATTATGGTTTGAGATTAAGCAATTTAATTCCAATACAAAACAACGCTCCACACTATTTTGGTACAAACTTACATCCTTTTTATAGATCCATTTCAAGAACTCTTCCTGGCAATGAACCCTTAATACACAAGAAATATAAAGAAATATACACAACCTTAAAAAAACAGTTACAAGAAAATTTAGCTATGAGGATTAAATGGGGAAAAGATTTAAATATAACAGATTTTAAAGACACTTTTACAAACCTTCATAACAAACACATTGCAACAAAGGCTAAAGAAATATCTTACAGACTCATCTTTGGGATGACTCCATTTTCAAAAAAAAAACCTGGTGTAAAATTTTGTAAAATTTGTCAATCTGTTAATGGTGATAATGAAAAGCATTTATATTTAGAATGTTCTTTTTTTTAGTAATGTCAGAAATACTGTAAGAGAGTTATTGGAAGGAAACTGTGAAACCCATGTGAACATTAATTTATCTATCCTCTTAAATAAGTTGCCTAAAGCTAAACACAAAATGATACAAAATTTCAATTTAATAATTATATCTGAATACAGAAACTTAGTATGGAACAGTAGACTTAAAGCTATGTATCAAAATGTCAATTTTAACCCTAATATGTTGGATATAATATATAGAAATATAGTTGATTTTAAAATTGAACACTATAAAGGCTAACCCCAAATGTAATTTTACTTTGATCCATTGTATGTACATGTGTTATATACGTTTATGTATATATAAAATAAAATATATAAAAAAATAAAAAATAAAAAAATATATATATATATATGTGTATGTGTGTATATATGTATATATATATATTTTTTTATATATTTTTTTTTTGTGTAATGGAAGGTTACATTTGTATCAAAAATTATCAATTTACAAAGTCTGTTTAGACAATGAAGAAAACAAGTTAGAATGTACGGGTGTGTGTGTTTTATATTTAAAATTTGCATGTGTATGTATCTAATACATCATTTATTTGCTTTAAAAATTATTACTTCAAAAAATTACCTGTAAACTATTTATTTATTTTCTTTCAACAAGAGAGACAATTAGGACTGGAAGATGCAAGGTGAAACTTCTTTTGATTACATCCCTTTGACCAGATCAACAAAATTTCAAGACAACCCAAACAGGACCGGATTTCATGAAAATGAACCAAATGGACTACTAAATTGTTTAAAAAACAAAGCAGAAACGGAAAAAGAGGAAAAAAAAAAGAACACTATTATAATAATTAATAATAATTAAAAAAAATAAAGATAATCTAAAAATGAGTTATACCCCAAAATGAAATAACTTTTAAGCGCTTCATGCACATACTTACTTTGAGCTCTGTACTTTTATTGAAACCAAATTACTTCATTATATGTACATTTTTGTAACTCTAGCAGACCCCAAAGAATCCTAGGGATATGGGATGAGGGTCCTTTGTCTTGGGTTCTTAAGGGAAAAATTGTTGCAAAAATAATATAAATAAAAATGAATTTTAATAACTCATAAATCTTTATAAAAAAAAAAATTAAAAAAAATAATAATGAAGAAATTATTTACTCATTTTAAGGAACATTTTCAAAAGTCTCTTGCAGAAACGGAAAAAGAGGGGGAAAAAAAAATTACATTAAAGGGACCATAAAATTAGGTTGAGTACAAAAAAAAATAAAAAATTATGCAAAAATGGGTCCAAGATGGCCGCCACAATAGTAAAAATATATAGTATATTTCAACACTTCTAACTCAGCTCCTAATTAAGTCTTAACTTTCAGATTTGGCAAAAAAGCTTAGAATATAATGCTTGAGGTCCCCTACCAATTTTAATAAGATATAATGAAAACTTTTTTTTTATTAATTTTCAAAAACATAGAATACTAAAATGATAGAAAGTTATTTCATTCTGGTCCACGAAAAAATTAATTTTATAAAATCCCTTTAATGTATTGCAATGAAACTGCTAGGGGCCCTCCACAAAGATATAAGGAATATATGTGGCAAATTTCAAAGCCATAGAGCAATATTTGATCAAGTTATCAATGTTAAATGTTGGACACCTATAGAGAAAAAATCATTTTTCGGAAAACTGGAAAAAAACATATAATATTCTTTATTTTACTTACAGATGACTTTTAATGCCCTCCTGATGTGTACATATCCCCTTCTTAAGCTGCTGTGGTATCCAGGAAGCCTTTTTTTATGGCTCTCAATGTTTTTCTTCTTTTCTTTGCTGCTTCTGACGACTTGATGTCAGAAAAACGAATGCGTTTTTTGTCGCGGTCAAAACACTTTTTATATGTGTAATATCCAGGTTCTATACCAAGGTATTCTAAACATTTAATGATTGATACTGCTCCATCATTAAAATAAGAGATAGCACTATACACTGCCTCTTCTATAGTTTCTTTCTCTACATACAATTCTTTAGGACATCTTTCCCAAATCAATTTGTTCAAATTTTCATTTCTGTTCTGTGTCATTCCGTGAGTGCATTTTCGCAACAGCTCCTCATTTGCCAGATCTTCAAAAATGGGTTCCAAAAATTTTATCACAGCTTTAGGGAGACCATTTTTATGCTTGTAAGACTTTGGGTCAAGCTTGTATTTGCACCAAGAGTTGTCAGGGCAGTAATCATGTCTTGGTATTTTTTCAGATGATCCAACATGAAAAAGGACAGCTTTGACGTCTGCTTTCATCTGATCCAAATTACCACTATTCTGACGGATAGCAAAACCAAAGTAATTTTGGAGTGTGTCTATTTTTTTTGCTGGTTAATCTGCCGATACCACTAATGCCCTTGCCATCGTCAAGCTTTTGTTCTTTATTGTCATTTACTAGCCGCCTCAGTCTTGTCCCGCATCTTTTCTGGACGTGGCCTACGCATTCCAGTTTTTCGATAGGCTTCTCTCCATATGGCTTAGAATCGACCACTTTTTTATATGAAGAAGAATCTCCATCACCTAAATATTGAGTGTATCTGATATTTCTGGTTTCAACAGAGCGCATAAAAATGTTGACTGCACCTGCAGCTTCCATTGCTCCAGCACTACCTGCATGATTAATTTTGCAATTGTGTTGTAACCTCCAGGACTCATATTTAACTGTTCCCTTTCTTTTTTCCCAATGCTGACATGCCTTACAAATATTGGAAAGAATTTCTGTATCCATACACCTTCCATTTTCAACGGAAATAGCCATTACCACTCCATGATGGCTAGAATGACCTCTGCGTTGCCATGTCCCATCAACAGAAACAGAACAATCAACTACATCATCATCAGAATTTTCCGATATCTCCCTTAACTCTGTTACAGCTTTCTTCATACTTTCCATGGCTACCTTTTTACTAGCTTCAGCAACTGTTGTAAACATTTTTTTGTAGTTATTTCTGGTCATTGGCGGAGGGCTGTTGAGATATAATGTAAACATATCAAGTGCATTATATCCTCTTCCAATGGCTCTTGCAAATGATACCATTCTTAAATTCACTTCTTTGTGGCCACAATCCTCTCTACTTGTTTTGAATCTTGTCTCCCATTCATTGCAATTACTGCATCTTAATATAATTTCATGGGCTAAACCACTCCGTCTTTCGTCATCGAGCTCTACAGATAAGGTGAACTGGGAGCACACATCACATGCAACAGTAGCAGATAGAAAAGCAAACAGAATACTAGTATCCATTAAAATAAATGAGTTGGTATTGTTTAAGTTACTTTCTTCTGGTAGAATATTACTTTCCATTTTAATTTTCTTGGCAGAAGGACCAGGATTGACAGTTGTATCACTATCGGTATTAGGGAGCTCTGTAATTTTGCTTGCTACAGACTCAATAGTTGTTGTAGGACAAGTGTGTTGATTGCCACGAAATTGTCTTTTTAATGTTTTTTTTGGCCTTTTTTTTATTTCCCATTTTGAAATAAACAGTTCAGGCTTTCAATAATAAGCAAAACAGTAATACTCACAACAAAAATAAAAGTACAATAAGTCCAGCACTGACAACGCAACAAAAATTTTAGAAAAAATATCCAACATGTGAAGTTTATATTTGGAACTATTTTTAAAAATATTTAGAGTTACCTTCCTTATTGTAACTTCTTCCTGTTCAGATTAACTTAGCCTTTCATTATTTCGCATTTTTAACTTTTACATTATTAATTACAATTATGTTATAGCCTTACAAACGAGGAATAAACAATGGTTGCTAAGGAAAATTGTGTAAGGGGTGGGTGTCTAAAAATGCTCACATTCAAATACTTACAGCAAATAAGTAGTAAATAGCTAGTGAAACATATAGATTAAATGTTCTAGTTTTAAAATATACTATTTTCTAAAAATGTGAAATTACATCATTTTTCTTGAAAGTTAGAGGGGTTTGCTACCATGACCCATTTATAGTGAACAAATAGATGCTATCTTACTAGATTTTTCCAAGGCTTTTGACAAAGTTCACCACCATAGTTTGCTTAAAAAATTAAAATATTTCGGCATTAACGGTCCACTGCATCAGTGGATTAAAGATTTTCTGATAGGGAGAGAACAAACTGTAATAATAAATGGCTCTAAATCAACACCAATAACAGTAAACTCAGGTGTACCTCAGGAAAGCCTTCAGGACAGAAGACTCAAAAGTAAAGTAGCAATTATACATTAAACACAGAACCATAATCTTCAAATACAAAAACAAAATTTAATAAAATACTCTGAAAGACACAAAAATAAAGGCACATTCCTCGTCCCATATGCTAGGACAAATTTGTACAAATACTCCTTCTTCCCTAGTGCTATTAGAGCATGGAATGGGTTGCCTGAGCTAGCCAGAAAAACCAGTGACTTGGCAGAATTTAAGTCATTGGTTAATATGCATGACTAAATGCATGACGCGTAGGACGTAATCATCTTCTTTTTTGAAGTAACGTCTGTATTATATAAGATAAGATAAGAGAATATTTTTAAACCTTTAACATATAATAAACATTGGCAACTATGTGGCCGTTTCAGTGAACCATACAGATAAGTTCAGGTAGAGGCCCACCAGGACATTTGCCTTAAAAGTACAAAATTAAAAAAAATTAGCAAGGTAAGCTAGATGATCTAGGTAAAAAAAAATTGACATATCTTTCTCTTGATTTCTGATCAGGATAGCTGCTAAATCCAATGAGTGAATTTTTTTATTGTCAAACAGTAACAGCACCCTAGAGACATTATTTATAAGATAGATAATGATAAAAATAGTTCAGAAATTAGCACTTAATATACTCTCAAACTAAATTGCAATATTTAGAAAAGCCTAATACAGTTATTTATTTATTTAAAAATAATAAATACAAAAAATAAAAAATAAAAATTTACATCGTCGGAGATTTGAACGTGTTACCTTTGACCCGAAAAGCCATTGCTCTACAAAACTGCCACAAGGCACATGTAAAAAGAGAATATGCAGGTTATTTATATAAAAAAAACTCATTTTAAATCAATATTTTTTACTGAAAGAAAGATAAAAAAAATTTTATTTCGTGTTTTACAAATTCTGTTTCAAAATGTTGTATTTTATATGAATTCTTAAATTGTTTATGTTTAATAACATTATTAGTATAAAGAAAGCATTTTTAATGGTGAAGCAATATTTCACCTTTAAAAGACCAAATCTAGTAATATTTATATAAATAAAAATAGATTACATCCTTAACAAGAGTTATTCATCCTGCAAAGAATGACCTTTCCGTTTTTTATTTTCGTAGTAAAACGACATAGAGAACTCTATAGATATTTAAATAAGAAACATTTGCATTTTTTATTCCAAAAAAATTCAATTTAAAGTAAAACTTCACAGTTGCATAAAATTATTATATTGATTATAAAAGTCATTATTATGACAATTTTACATTAAAAAAATCTTTTTTTTTCATTTTTTTAAACAATTTATAGTAGTTTAGAATAAACAACATTTATTTAATCTACCAATTCTAATTTTAATATTTAGTTTATATAAATAGAAAACTTAGACACCTGTTTCATCTGACATATCAGAAGAGATAGTACCGTTTCTTTTTAAAGACGCACATATGACCTATTTATAAGAGAAGGTTTAGATAATAGTGAACAAATAGATGCTATCTTACTAGATTTTTCCAAGGCTTTTGACAAAGTTCACCACCATAGTTTGCTTAAAAAATTAAAATATTTCGGCATTAACGGTCCACTGCATCAGTGGATTAAAGATTTTCTGATAGGGAGAGAACAAACTGTAATAATAAATGGCTCTAAATCAACACCAATAACAGTAAACTCAGGTGTACCTCAAGGAACAGTCTTGGGTCCACTACTATTTTTAATTTACATAAATGATTTACCAAATTGCATTAGTTCAGGAACAAAAGTCAGATTATTTGCAGACGATTGCATAATATATAGAACAATAAAAACAAAACAAGACACAGATATTTTACAAAGAGAATTAGATGAATAACAGAAATGGGAATCAAATTGGAGCATGTCTTTCCACCCAGAAAAATGTCAGTTGTTAAGAGTAACAAAAAAAATTAAACAAATTAATTCCACTTATCTTATTCATGGCAAACCAGTAACACAGACTAAAAACTCAAAATACCTAGGTGTTATAATAAATGAAAAACTGTCATGGAATCCACATATTGATGAAACTATAAAAAAATCCAACAAAGCATTAGGGTTTATTAAAAGAAATTTCTATAAATCAAATAAGAACATAAAACTAAAATGTTATTTAACCTTGGTTAGGCCAATAATAGAATATGCATCCACCGTGTGGGACCCCTCAACTCAATAAAACATTAAGAAACTGGAACAAACACAAAATAGAGCAGTGAGATTCATAACAAACGAATATTCACATTTGACTAGGGTAACACCATTAGTAAAATCACTAAATTTAGAAAGCCTTCAGGACAGAAGACTCAAAAGTAAAGTAGCAATTATACATAAAACACTGAACCATAATCTTCAAATACAAAAACAAAATTTAATAAAATACTCTGAAAGACACAAAAATAAAGGCACATTCCTCGTCCCATATGCTAGGACAAATTTGTACAAATACTCCTTCTTCCCTAGTGCTATTAGAGCATGGAATGGGTTGCCTGAGCTAGCAAAAAAAACCAGTGACTTGGCAGAATTTAAGTCATTGGTTAATATGCATGACTAAATGCATGACGCGTAGGACGTAATCATCTTCTTTTTTGAAGTAACGTCTGTATTATATAAGATAAGATAAGAGAATATTTTTAAACCTTTAACATATAATAAACATTGGCAACTATGTGGCCGTTTCAGTGACCCATACAGATAAGTTCAGGTAGAGGCCCACCAGGACATTTGCCTTAAAAGTACAAAATTAAAAAAAATTAGCAAGGTAAGCTAGATGATCTAGGTAAAAAAAATTGACATATCTTTCTCTTGATTTCTGATCAGGATTGCTGCTAAATCCAATTAGTGAATTTTTTTATTGTCAAACAGTAACAGCACCCTAGAGACATTATTTATAAGATAGATAATGATAAAAATAGTTCAGAAATTAGCACTTAATATACTCTCAAACTAAATTGCAATATTTAGAAAAGCCT
Organism: Biomphalaria sudanica; assembly: GCA_036873155.1. Taxonomy (NCBI): domain Eukaryota; kingdom Metazoa; phylum Mollusca; class Gastropoda; family Planorbidae; genus Biomphalaria; species Biomphalaria sudanica. Next base: position 37,264 of record JAZGLO010002759.1, read on the forward strand.
AATACAGTTATTTATTTATTTAAAAATAATAAATACAAAAAATAAAAAATAAAAATTTACATCGTCGGAGATTTGAACGTGTTACCTTTGACCCGAAAAGCCATTGCTCTACAAAACTGCCACAAGGCACATGTAAAAAGAGAATATGCAGGTTATTTATATAAAAAAAACTCATTTTAAATCAATATTTTTTACTGAAAGAAAGATTTAAAAAAATTTTATTTAGTGTTTTACAAATTCTGTTTCAAAATGTTGTATTTTATATGAATTCTTAAATTGTTTATGTTTAATAACATTATTAGTATAAAGAAAGCATTTTTAATGGTAAAGCAATATTTCACCTTTAAAAGACCAAATCTAGTAATATTTATATAAATAAAAATAGATTACATCCTTAACAAGAGTTATTCATCCTGCAAAGAATGACCTTTCCGTTTTTTATTTTCGTAGTAAAACGACATAGAGAACTCTATAGATATTTAAATAAGAAACATTTGCATTTTTTATTCCAAAAAAAATCAATTTAAAGTAAAACTTCACAGTTGCATAAAATTATTATATTGATTATAAAAGTCATTATTATGACAATTTTACATTAAAAAAATCTTTTTTTTTCATTTTTTTAAACAATTTATAGTAGTTTAGAATAAACAACATTTATTTAATCTACCAATTCTAATTTTAATATTTAGTTTATATAAATAGAAAACTTAGACACCTGTTTCATCTGACATATCAGAAGAGATAGTACCGTTTCTTTTTAAAGACGCACATATGACCTATTTATAAGAGAAGGTTTAGATAATAGTGAACAAATAGATGCTATCTTACTAGATTTTTCCAAGGCTTTTGACAAAGTTCACCACCATAGTTTGCTTAAAAAATTAAAATATTTCGGCATTAACGGTCCACTGCATCAGTGGATTAAAGATTTTCTGATAGGGAGAGAACAAACTGTAATAATAAATGGCTCTAAATCAACACCAATAACAGTAAACTCAGGTGTACCTCAAGGAACAGTCTTGGGTCCACTACTATTTTTAATTTACATAAATGATTTACCAAATTGCATTAGTTCAGGAACAAAAGTCAGATTATTTGCAGACGATTGCATAATATATAGAACAATAAAAACAAAACAAGACACAGATATTTTACAAAGAGAATTAGATGAATAACAGAAATGGGAATCAAATTGGAGCATGTCTTTCCACCCAGAAAAATGTCAGTTGTTAAGAGTAACAAAAAAAATTAAACAAATTAATTCCACTTATCTTATTCATGGCAAACCAGTAACACAGACTAAAAACTCAAAATACCTAGGTGTTATAATAAATGAAAAACTGTCATGGAATCCACATATTGATGAAACTATAAAAAAATCCAACAAAGCATTAGGGTTTATTAAAAGAAATTTCTATAAATCAAATAAGAACATAAAACTAAAATGTTATTTAACCTTGGTTAGGCCAATAATAGAATATGCATCCACCGTGTGGGACCCCTCAACTCAAGAAAACATTAAGAAACTGGAACAAACACAAAATAGAGCAGTGAGATTCATAACAAACGAATATTCACATTTGACTAGGGTAACACCATTAGTAAAATCACTAAATTTAGAAAGCCTTCAGGACAGAAGACTCAAAAGTAAAGTAGCAATTATACATTAAACACAGAACCATAATCTTCAAATACAAAAACAAAATTTAATAAAATACTCTGAAAGACACAAAAATAAAGGCACATTCCTCGTCCCATATGCTAGGACAAATTTGTACAAATACTCCTTCTTCCCTAGTGCTATTAGAGCATGGAATGGGTTGCCTGAGCTAGCCAGAAAAACCAGTGACTTGGCAGAATTTAAGTCATTGGTTAATATGCATGACTAAATGCATGACGCGTAGGACGTAATCATCTTCTTTTTTGAAGTAACGTCTGTATTATATAAGATAAGATAAGAGAATATTTTTAAACCTTTAACATATAATAAACATTGGCAACTATGTGGCCGTTTCAGTGAACCATACAGATAAGTTCAGGTAGAGGCCCACCAGGACATTTGCCTTAAAAGTACAAAATTAAAAAAAATTAGCAAGGTAAGCTAGATGATCTAGGTAAAAAAAAATTGACATATCTTTCTCTTGATTTCTGATCAGGATAGCTGCTAAATCCAATGAGTGAATTTTTTTATTGTCAAACAGTAACAGCACCCTAGAGACATTATTTATAAGATAGATAATGATAAAAATAGTTCAGAAATTAGCACTTAATATACTCTCGGACTAAATTGCAATATTTAGAAAAGCCTAATACAGTTATTTATTTATTTAAAAATAATAAAAAAAAAAAATAAAAAAAAAAAATTTACATCGTCGGAGATTTGAACGTGTTAGCTTTGACCCGAAAAGCCATTGCTCTACAAAACTGCCACAAGGCACATGTAAAAAGAGAATATACAGGTTATTTATATAAAAAAAACTCATTTTAAATCAATATTTTTTACAGAAAGAAAGATGTAAAAATTTTTATTTAGTGTTTTACAGATTCTGTTTCAAAACGTTGTATTTTATATGAATTATTAAATTGTTTATGTTTAATAACATTATTAGTACAAAGAAAGCATTTTTAATGGTGAAGCAATATTTCACCTTTAAAAGACCAAATCTAGTAATATTTATATAAATAAAAATAGATTACATCCTTAACAAGAGTTATTCATCCTGCAAAGAATGACCTTTCCGTTTTTTATTTTCGTAGTAAAACGACATAGAGAACTCTATAGATATTTAAATAAGAAACATTTGCATTTTTTATTCCAAAAAAATTCAATTTAAAGTAAAACTTCACAGTTGCATAAAATTATTATATTGATTATAAAAGTCATTATTATGACAATTTTACAATAAAAAAATCTTTTTTTTTCCTTTTTTTAAACAATTTATAGTAGTTTAGAATATACAACATTTATGTAATCTACCAATTCTAATTTTAATATTTAGTTTATATAAATAGAAAACTTAGAGACCTGTTTCATCCGACATATCAGAAGAGATAGTACCGTTTCTTTTTAATGACGCACATATGACCTATTTATAAGAGAATATTTTTAAACCTTTAACATATAATAAACATTGGCAACTATGTGGCCGTTTCAGTGACCCATACAGATAAGTTCAGGTAGAGGCCCACCAGGACATTTCCCTTAAAAGTACAAAATTAAAAAAAATTTGCAAGGTAAGCTAGATGATCTAGGTAAAAAAAATTGACATATCTTTCTCTTGATTTCTGATCAGGATAGCTGCTAAATCCAATGAGTGAATTTTTTTATTGTCAAACAGTAACAGCACCCTAGAGACATTATTTATAAGATAGATAATGATAAAAATAGTTCAGAAATTAGCACTTAATATACTCTCAAACTAAATTGCAATATTTAGAAAAGCCTAATACAGTTATTTATTTATTTAAAAATAATAAATACAAAAAATAAAAATTTACATCGTCGGAAATTTGAACGTGTTACCTTTGACCCGAAAAGCCATTGCTCTACAAAACTGCCACAAGGCACATGTAAAAAGAGAATATACAGGTTATTTATATAAAAAAACTCATTTAAAATCAATATTTTTTACTGAAAGAAAGATAAAAAAAATTTTTATTTAGTGTTGTACAAATTCTGTTTCAAAATGTTGTATTTTATATGAATTATTAAATTGTTTATGTTTAATAACATTATTAGTATAAAGAAAGCATTTTTAATGGTGAAGCAATATTTCACCTTTAAAAGACCAAATCTAGTAATATTTATATAAATAAAAATAGATTACATCCTTAACAAGAGTTATTCATCCTGCAAGGAATGACCTTTCAGTTTTTTATTTTCGTAGTAAAACGACATAGAGAACTCTATAGATATTTAAATAAGAAACATTTGCATTTTTTATTCCAAAAAAATTCAATTTAAAGTAAAACTTCACAGTTGCATAAAATTATTATATTGATTATAAAAGTCATTATTATGACAATTTTACAATAAAAAAATCTTTTTTTTTTCATTTTTTTAAACAATTTATAGTAGTTTAGAATATACAACATTTATTTAATCTACCAATTCTAATTTTAATATTTAGTTTATATAAATAGAAAACTTAGACACCTGTTTCATCTGACATATCAGAAGAGATAGTACCGTTTCTTTTTAAAGACGCACATATGACCTATTTATAAGAGAAGGTTTAGATAATAGTGAACAAATAGATGCTATTTTACTAGATTTTTCCAAGGCTTTTGACAAAGTTCACCACCATAGTTTGCTTAAAAAATTAAAATATTTCGGCATTAACGGTCCACTGCATCAGTGGATTAAAGATTTTCTGATAGGGAGAGAACAAACTGTAATAATAAATGGCTCTAAATCAACACCAATAACAGTAAACTCAGGTGTACCTCAAGGAACAGTCTTGGGTCCACTACTATTTTTAATTTACATAAATGATTTACCAAATTGCATTAGTTCAGGAACAAAAGTCAGATTATTTGCAGACGATTGCATAATATATAGAACAATAAAAACAAAACAAGACACAGATATTTTACAAAGAGAATTAGATGAATTACAGAAATGGGAATCAAATTGGAGCATGTCTTTCCACCCAGAAAAATGTCAGTTGTTAAGAGTAACAAAAAAAATTAAACAAATTAATTCCACTTATCTTATTCATGGCAAACCAGTAACACAGACTAAAAACTCAAAATACCTAGGTGTTATAATAAATGAAAAACTGTCATGGAATCCACATATTGATGAAACTATAAAAAAATCCAACAAAGCATTAGGGTTTATTAAAAGAAATTTCTATAAATCAAATAAGAACATAAAACTAAAATGTTATTTAACCTTGGTTAGGCGAATAATAGAATATGCATCCACCGTGTGGGACCCCTCAACTCAAGAAAACATTAAGAAACTGGGACAAACACAAAATAGAGCAGTGAGATTCATAACAAACGAATATTCACATTTGACTAGGGTAACACCATTAGTAAAATCACTAAATTTAGAAAGCCTTCAGGACAGAAGACTCAAAAGTAAAGTAGCAATTATACATAAAACACTGAACCATAATCTTCAAATACAAAAACAAAATTTAATAAAATACTCTGAAAGACACAAAAATAAAGGCACATTCCTCGTCCCATATGCTAGGACAAATTTGTACAAATACTCCTTCTTCCCTAGTGCTATTAGAGCATGGAATGGGTTGCCTGAGCTAGCCAGAAAAACCAGTGACTTGGCAGAATTTAAGTCATTGGTTAATATGCATGACTAAATGCATGACGCGTAGGACGTAATCATCTTCTTTTTTGAAGTAACGTCTGTATTATATAAGATAAGATAAGAGAATATTTTTAAACCTTTAACATATAATAAACATTGGCAACTATGTGGCCGTTTCAGTGACCCATACATATAAGTTCAGGTAGAGGCCCACCAGGACATTTGCCTTAAAAGTACAAAATTAAAAAAAATTAGCAAGGTAAGCTAGATGATCTAGGTAAAAAAAATTGACATATCTTTCTCTTGATTTCTGATCAGGATAGCTGCTAAATCCAATGAGTGAATTTTTTTATTGTCAAACAGTAACAGCACCCTAGAGACATTATTTATAAGATAGATAATGATAAAAATAGTTCAGAAATTAGCACTTAATATACTCTCAAACTAAATTGCAATTTTTAGAAAAGCCTAATACAGTTATTTATTTATTTAAAAATAATAAATAAAAAAAATAAAAAATAAAAATTTACATCGTCGGAGATTTGAACGTGTTACCTTTGACCCGAAAAGCCATTGCTCTACAAAACTGCCACAAGGCACATGTAAAAAGAGAATATGCAGGTTATTTATATAAAAAAAACTCATTTTAAATCAATATTTTTTACTGAAAGAAAGATAAAAAAAAATTTTATTTAGTGTTTTACAAATTCTGTTTCAAAATGTTGTATTTTATATGAATTATTAAATTGTTTATGTTTAATAACATTATTAGTATAAAGAAAGCATTTTTAATGGTGAAGCAATATTTCACCTTTAAAAGACCAAATCTAGTAATATTTATATAAATAAAAATAGATTACATCCTTAACAAGAGTTATTCATCCTGCAAGGAATGACCTTTCAGTTTTTTATTTTCGTAGTAAAACGACATAGAGAACTCTATAGATATTTAAATAAGAAACATTTGCATTTTTTATTCCAAAAAAATTCAATTTAAAGTAAAACTTCACAGTTGCATAAAATTATTATATTGATTATAAAAGTCATTATTATGACAATTTTACAATAAAAAAATCTTTTTTTTTTCATTTTTTTAAACAATTTATAGTAGTTTAGAATATACAACATTTATTTAATCTACCAATTCTAATTTTAATATTTAGTTTATATAAATAGAAAACTTAGACACCTGTTTCATCTGACATATCAGAAGAGATAGTACCGTTTCTTTTTAAAGACGCACATATGACCTATTTATAAGAGAAGGTTTAGATAATAGTGAACAAATAGATGCTATTTTACTAGATTTTTCCAAGGCTTTTGACAAAGTTCACCACCATAGTTTGCTTAAAAAATTAAAATATTTCGGCATTAACGGTCCACTGCATCAGTGGATTAAAGATTTTCTGATAGGGAGAGAACAAACTGTAATAATAAATGGCTCTAAATCAACACCAATAACAGTAAACTCAGGTGTACCTCAAGGAACAGTCTTGGGTCCACTACTATTTTTAATTTACATAAATGATTTACCAAATTGCATTAGTTCAGGAACAAAAGTCAGATTATTTGCAGACGATTGCATAATATATAGAACAATAAAAACAAAACAAGACACAGATATTTTACAAAGAGAATTAGATGAATTACAGAAATGGGAATCAAATTGGAGCATGTCTTTCCACCCAGAAAAATGTCAGTTGTTAAGAGTAACAAAAAAAATTAAACAAATTAATTCCACTTATCTTATTCATGGCAAACCAGTAACACAGACTAAAAACTCAAAATACCTAGGTGTTATAATAAATGAAAAACTGTCATGGAATCCACATATTGATGAAACTATAAAAAAATCCAACAAAGCATTAGGGTTTATTAAAAGAAATTTCTATAAATCAAATAAGAACATAAAACTAAAATGTTATTTAACCTTGGTTAGGCGAATAATAGAATATGCATCCACCGTGTGGGACCCCTCAACTCAAGAAAACATTAAGAAACTGGAACAAACACAAAATAGAGCAGTGAGATTCATAACAAACGAATATTCACATTTGACTAGGGTAACACCATTAGTAAAATCACTAAATTTAGAAAGCCTTCAGGACAGAAGACTCAAAAGTAAAGTAGCAATTATACATAAAACACTGAACCATAATCTTCAAATACAAAAACAAAATTTAATAAAATACTCTGAAAGACACAAAAATAAAGGCACATTCCTCGTCCCATATGCTAGGACAAATTTGTACAAATACTCCTTCTTCCCTAGTGCTATTAGAGCATGGAATGGGTTGCCTGAGCTAGCCAGAAAAACCAGTGACTTGGCAGAATTTAAGTCATTGGTTAATATGCATGACTAAATGCATGACGCGTAGGACGTAATCATCTTCTTTTTTGAAGTAACGTCTGTATTATATAAGATAAGATAAGAGAATATTTTTAAACCTTTAACATATAATAAACATTGGCAACTATGTGGCCGTTTCAGTGACCCATACAGATAAGTTCAGGTAGAGGCCCACCAGGACATTTGCCTTAAAAGTACAAAATTAAAAAAAATTAGCAAGGTAAGCTAGATGATCTAGGTAAAAAAAATTGACATATCTTTCTCTTGATTTCTGATCAGGATAGCTGCTAAATCCAATGAGTGAATTTTTTTATTGTCAAACAGTAACAGCACCCTAGAGACATTATTTATAAGATAGATAATGATAAAAATAGTTCAGAAATTAGCACTTAATATACTCTCAAACTAAATTGCAATTTTTAGAAAAGCCTAATACAGTTATTTATTTATTTAAAAATAATAAATACAAAAAATAAAAAATAAAAATTTACATCGTCGGAGATTTGAACGAACGTGTTACCTTTGACCCGAAAAGCCATTGCTCTACAAAACTGCCACAAGGCACATGTAAAAAGAGAATATGCAGGTTATTTATATAAAAAAAACTCATTTTAAATCAATATTTTTTACTGAAAGAAAGATAAAAAAAAAATTTATTTAGTGTTTTACAAATTCTGTTTCAAAATGTTGTATTTTATATGAATTATTAAATTGTTTATGTTTAATAACATTATTAGTATAAAGAAAGCATTTTTAATAGTGAAGCAATATTTCACCTTTAAAAGACCAAATCTAGTAATATTTATATAAATAAAAATAGATTACATCCTTAACAAGAGTTATTCATCCTGCAAAGAATGACCTTTCCGTTTTTTATTTTCGTAGTAAAACGAAATAGAGAACTCTATAGATATTTAAATAAGAAACATTTGCATTTTTTATTCCAAAAAAATTCAATTTAAAGTAAAACTTCACAGTTGCATAAAATTATTATATTGATTATAAAAGTCATTATTATGACAATTTTACAATAAAAAAATCTTTTTTTTTCCTTTTTTTAAACAATTTATAGTAGTTTAGAATATACAACATTTATGTAATCTACCAATTCTAATTTTAATATTTAGTTTATATAAATAGAAAACTTAGAGACCTGTTTCATCCGACATATCAGAAGAGATAGTACCGTTTCTTTTTAAAGACGCACATATGACCTATTTATAAGAGAATATTTTTAAACCTTTAACATATAATAAACATTGGCAACTATGTGGCCGTTTCAGTGACCCATACAGATAAGTTCAGGTAGAGGCCCACCAGGACATTTGCCTTAAAAGTACAAAATTAAAAAAAAATTAGCAAGGTAAGCTAGATGATCTAGGTAAAAAAAATTGACATATCTTTCTCTTGATTTCTGATCAGGATAGCTGCTAAATCCAATGAGTGAATTTTTTTATTGTCAAACAGTAACAGCACCCTAGAGACATTATTTATAAGATAGATAATGATAAAAATAGTTCAGAAATTAGCACTTAATATACTCTCAAACTAAATTGCAATTTTTAGAAAAGCCTAATACAGTTATTTATTTATTTAAAAATAATAAATAAAAAAAATAAAAAATAAAAATTTACATCGTCGGAGATTTGAACGTGTTACCTTTGACCCGAAAAGCCATTGCTCTACAAAACTGCCACAAGGCACATGTAAAAAGAGAATATGCAGGTTATTTATATAAAAAAAACTCATTTTAAATCAATATTTTTTACTGAAAGAAAGATAAAAAAAAATTTTATTTAGTGTTTTACAAATTCTGTTTCAAAATGTTGTATTTTATATGAATTATTAAATTGTTTATGTTTAATAACATTATTAGTATAAAGAAAGCATTTTTAATGGTGAAGCAATATTTCACCTTTAAAAGACCAAATCTAGTAATATTTATATAAATAAAAATAGATTACATCCTTAACAAGAGTTATTCATCCTGCAAGGAATGACCTTTCAGTTTTTTATTTTCGTAGTAAAACGACATAGAGAACTCTATAGATATTTAAATAAGAAACATTTGCATTTTTTATTCCAAAAAAATTCAATTTAAAGTAAAACTTCACAGTTGCATAAAATTATTATATTGATTATAAAAGTCATTATTATGACAATTTTACAATAAAAAAATCTTTTTTTTTCCTTTTTTTAAACAATTTATAGTAGTTTAGAATATACAACATTTATGTAATCTACCAATTCTAATTTTAATATTTAGTTTATATAAATAGAAAACTTAGAGACCTGTTTCATCCGACATAACAGAAGAGATAGTACCGTTTCTTTTTAAAGACGCACATATGACCTATTTATAAGAGAATATTTTTAAACCTTTAACATATAATAAACATTGGCAACTATGTGGCCGTTTCAGTGACCCATACAGATAAGTTCAGGTAGAGGCCCACCAGGACATTTGCCTTAAAAGTACAAAATTAAAAAAAAATAGCAAGGTAAGCTAGATGATCTAGGTAAAAAAAATTGACATATCTTTCTCTTGATTTCTGATCAGGATAGCTGCTAAATCCAATGAGTGAATTTTTTTATTGTCAAACAGTAACAGCACCCTAGAGACATTATTTATAAGATAGATAATGATAAAATTAGTTCAGAAATTAGCACTTAATATACTCTCGGACTAAATTGCAATTTTTAGAAAAGCCTAATACAGTTATTTATTTATTTAAAAATAATAAATAAAAAAAATAAAAAATAAAAATTTACATCGTCGGAGATTTGAACGTGTTACCTTTAACCCGAAAAGCCATTGCTCTACAAAACTGCCACAAGGCACATGTAAAAAGAGAATATACAGGTTATTTATATAAAAAAAACTCATTTTAAATCAATATTTTTTACTGAAAGAAAGATGTAAAAATTTTTATTTAGTGTTTTACAGATTCTGTTTCAAAACGTTGTATTTTATATGAATTATTAAATTGTTTATGTTTAATAACATTATTAGTACAAAGAAAGCATTTTTAATGGTGAAGCAATATTTCACCTTTAAAAGACCAAATCTAGTAATATTTATATAAATAAAAATAGATTACATCCTTAACAAGAGTTATTCATCCTGCAAGGAATGACCTTTCCGTTTTTTATTTTCGTAGTAAAACGACATAGAGAACTCTATAGATATTTAAATAAGAAACATTTGCATTTTTTATTCCAAAAAAAGTCAATTTAAAGTAAAACTTCACAGTTGCATAAAATTATTATATTGATTATAAAAGTCATTATTATGACAATTTTACAATAAAAAAATTTTTTTTTTCCTTTTTTTAAACAATTTATAGTAGTTTAGAATATACAACATTTATGTAATCTACCAATTCTAATTTTAATATTTAGTTTATATAAATAGAAAACTTAGAGACCTGTTTCATCCGACATATCAGAAGAGATAGTACCGTTTCTTTTTAAAGACGCACATATGACCTATTTATAAGAGAATATTTTTAAACCTTTAACATATAATAAACATTGGCAACTATGTGGCCGTTTCAGTGACCCATACAGATAAGTTCAGGTAGAGGCCCACCAGGACATTTGCCTTAAAAGTACAAAATTAAAAAAAATTAGCAAGGTAAGTGAGATGATCTAGGTAAAAAAAATTGACATATCTTTCTCTTGATTTCTGATCAGGATAGCTGCTAAATCCAATGAGTGAATTTTTTTATTGTCAAACAGTAACAGCACCCTAGAGACATTATTTATAAGATAGATAATGATAAAAATAGTTCAGAAATTAGCACTTAATATACTCTCAAACTAAATTGCAATTTTTAGAAAAGCCTAATACAGTTATTTATTTTTTTAAAAATAATAAATACAAAAAATAAAAAATAAAAATTTACATCGTCGGAGATTTGAACGTGTTACCTTTGACCCGAAAAGCCATTGCTCTACAAAACTGCCACAAGGCACATGTAAAAAGAGAATATGCAGGTTATTTATATAAAAAAAACTCATTTTAAATCAATATTTTTTACTGAAAGAAAGATAAAAAAAAATTTTATTTAGTGTTTTACAAATTCTGTTTCAAAATGTTGTATTTTATATGAATTATTAAATTGTTTATGTTTAATAACATTATTAGTATAAAGAAAGCATTTTTAATGGTGAAGCAATATTTCACCTTTAAAAGACCAAATCTAGTAATATTTATATAAATAAAAATAGATTACATCCTTAACAAGAGTTATTCATCCTGCAAGGAATGACCTTTCAGTTTTTTATTTTCGTAGTAAAACGACATAGAGAACTCTATAGATATTTAAATAAGAAACATTTGCATTTTTTATTCCAAAAAAATTCAATTTAAAGTAAAACTTCACAGTTGCATAAAATTATTATATTGATTATAAAAGTCATTATTATGACAATTTTACAATAAAAAAATCTTTTTTTTTCCTTTTTTTAAACAATTTATAGTAGTTTAGAATATACAACATTTATGTAATCTACCAATTCTAATTTTAATATTTAGTTTATATAAATAGAAAACTTAGAGACCTGTTTCATCCGACATAACAGAAGAGATAGTACCGTTTCTTTTTAAAGACGCACATATGACCTATTTATAAGAGAATATTTTTAAACCTTTAACATATAATAAACATTGGCAACTATGTGGCCGTTTCAGTGACCCATACAGATAAGTTCAGGTAGAGGCCCACCAGGACATTTGCCTTAAAAGTACAAAATTAAAAAAAATTAGCAAGGTAAGCTAGATGATCTAGGTAAAAAAAATTGACATATCTTTCTCTTGATTTCTGATCAGGATAGCTGCTAAATCCAATGAGTGAATTTTTTTATTGTCAAACAGTAACAGCACCCTAGAGACATTATTTATAAGATAGATAATGATAAAATTAGTTCAGAAATTAGCACTTAATATACTCTCGGACTAAATTGCAATTTTTAGAAAAGCCTAATACAGTTATTTATTTATTTAAAAATAATAAATAAAAAAAATAAAAAATAAAAATTTACATCGTCGGAGATTTGAACGTGTTACCTTTAACCCGAAAAGCCATTGCTCTACAAAACTGCCACAAGGCACATGTAAAAAGAGAATATACAGGTTATTTATATAAAAAAAAACTCATTTTAAATCAATATTTTTTACTGAAAGAAAGATGTAAAAATTTTTATTTAGTGTTTTACAGATTCTGTTTCAAAACGTTGTATTTTATATGAATTCTTAAATTGTTTATGTTTAATAACATTATTAGTACAAAGAAAGCATTTTTAATGGTGAAGCAATATTTCACCTTTAAAAGACCAAATCTAGTTATATATATATAAATAAAAATAGATTACATCCTTAACAAGAGTTATTCATCCTGCAAGGAATGACCTTTCCGTTTTTTATTTTCGTAGTAAAACGACATAGAGAACTCTATAGATATTTAAATAAGAAACATTTGCATTTTTTATTCCAAAAAAATTCAATTTAAAGTAAAACTTCACAGTTGCATAAAATTATTATATTGATTATAAAAGTCATTATTATGACAATTTTACAATAAAAAAATCTTTTTTTTTCCTTTTTTTAAACAATTTATAGTAGTTTAGAATATACAACATTTATGTAATCTACCAATTCTAATTTTAATATTTAGTTTATATAAATAGAAAACTTAGAGACCTGTTTCATCCGACATAACAGAAGAGATAGTACCGTTTCTTTTTAAAGACGCACATATGACCTATTTATAAGAGAATATTTTTAAACCTTTAACATATAATAAACATTGGCAACTATGTGGCCGTTTCAGTGACCCATACAGATAAGTTCAGGTAGAGGCCCACCAGGACATTTGCCTTAAAAGTACAAAATTAAAAAAAATTAGCAAGGTAAGCTAGATGATCTAGGTAAAAAAAATTGACATATCTTTCTCTTGATTTCTGATCAGGATAGCTGCTAAATCCAATGAGTGAATTTTTTTATTGTCAAACAGTAACAGCACCCTAGAGACATTATTTATAAGATAGATAATGATAAAATTAGTTCAGAAATTAGCACTTAATATACTCTCGGACTAAATTGCAATTTTTAGAAAAGCCTAATACAGTTATTTATTTATTTAAAAATAATAAATAAAAAAAATAAAAAATAAAAATTTACATCGTCGGAGATTTGAACGTGTTACCTTTAACCCGAAAAGCCATTGCTCTACAAAACTGCCACAAGGCACATGTAAAAAGAGAATATACAGGTTATTTATATAAAAAAAACTCATTTTAAATCAATATTTTTTACTGAAAGAAAGATGTAAAAATTTTTATTTAGTGTTTTACAGATTCTGTTTCAAAACGTTGTATTTTATATGAATTCTTAAATTGTTTATGTTTAATAACATTATTAGTACAAAGAAAGCATTTTTAATGGTGAAGCAATATTTCACCTTTAAAAGACCAAATCTAGTAATATTTATATAAATAAAAATAGATTACATCCTTAACAAGAGTTATTCATCCTGCAAGGAATGACCTTTCCGTTTTTTATTTTCGTAGTAAAACGACATAGAGAACTCTATAGATATTTAAATAAGAAACATTTGCATTTTTTATTCCAAAAAAAGTCAATTTAAAGTAAAACTTCACAGTTGCATAAAATTATTATATTGATTATAAAAGTCATTATTATGACAATTTTACAATAAAAAAATTTTTTTTTTTCCTTTTTTTAAACAATTTATAGTAGTTTAGAATATACAACATTTATGTAATCTACCAATTCTAATTTTAATATTTAGTTTATATAAATAGAAAACTTAGAGACCTGTTTCATCCGACATATCAGAAGAGATAGTACCGTTTCTTTTTAAAGACGCACATATGACCTATTTATAAGAGATTATTTTTAAACCTTTAACATATAATAAACATTGGCAACTATGTGGCCGTTTCAGTGACCCATACAGATAAGTTCAGGTAGAGGCCCACCAGGACATTTGCCTTAAAAGTACAAAATTAAAAAAAATTAGCAAGGTAAGTGAGATGATCTAGGTAAAAAAAATTGACATATCTTTCTCTTGATTTCTGATCAGGATAGCTGCTAAAATCCAATGAGTGAATTTTTTTATTGTCAAACAGTAACAGCACCCTAGAGACATTATTTATAAGATAGATAATGATAAAAATAGTTCAGAAATTAGCACTTAATATACTCTCAAACTAAATTGCAATTTTAGAAAAGCCTAATACAGTTATTTATTTTTTTAAAAATAATAAATACAAAAAATAAAAATAAAAATTTACATCGTCGGAGATTTGAACGTGTTTACCTTTGACCCGAAAAGCCATTGCTCTACAAAACTGCCACAAGGCACATGTAAAAAGAGAATATACAGGTTATTTATATAAAAAAAACTCATTTTAAATCAATATTTTTTACTGAAAGAAAGATAAAAAAAAAATTATTTAGTGTTTTACAAATTCTGTTTCAAAATGTTGTATTTTATATGAATTATTAAATTGTTTATGTTTAATAACATTATTAGTATAAAGAAAGCATTTTTAATGGTGAAGCAATATTTCACCTTTAAAAGACAAAATCTAGTAATATTTATATAAATAAAAATAGATTACATCCTTAACAAGAGTTATTCATCCTGCAAGGAATGACCTTTCCGTTTTTTATTTTCGTAGTAAAACGACATAGAGAACTCTATAGATATTTAAATAAGAAACATTTGCATTTTTTATTCCAAAAAAATTCAATTTAAAGTAAAACTTCACAGTTGCATAAAATTATTATATTGATTATAAAAGTCATTATTATGACAATTTTACAATAAAAAAATCTTTTTTTTTCATTTTTTTAAACAATTTATAGTAGTTTAGAATATACAACATTTATTTAATCTACCAATTCTAATTTTAATATTTAGTTTATATAAATAGAAACTTAGACACCTGTTTCATCTGACATATCAGAAGAGATAGTACCGTTTCTTTTTAAAGACGCACATATGACCTATTTATAAGAGAAGGTTTAGATAATAGTGAACAAATAGATGCTATCTTACTAGATTTTTCCAAGGCTTTTGACAAAGTTCACCACCATAGTTTGCTTAAAAAATTAAAATATTTCGGCATTAACGGTCCACTGCATCAGTGGATTGAAGATTTTCTGATAGGGAGAGAACAAACTGTAATAATAAATGGCTCTAAATCAACACCAATAACAGTAAAACTCAGGTGTACCTCAAGGAACAGTCTTGGGTCCACTACTATTTTTAATTTACATAAATGATTTACCAAATTGCATTAGTTCAGGAACAAAAGTCAGATTATTTGCAGACGATTGCATAATATATAGAACAATAAAAACAAAACAAGACACAGATATTTTACAAAGAGAATTAGATGAATTACAGAAATGGGAATCAAATTGGAGCATGTCTTTCCACCCAGAAAAATGTCAGTTGTTAAGAGTAACAAAAAAAATTAAACAAATTAATTCCACTTATCTTATTCATGGCAAACCAGTAACACAGACTAAAAACTCAAAATACCTAGGTGTTATAATAAATGAAAAACTGTCATGGAATCCACATATTGATGAAACTATAAAAAAATCCAACAAAGCATTAGGGTTTATTAAAAGAAATTTCTATAAATCAAATAAGAACATAAAACTAAAATGTTATTTAACCTTGGTTAGGCCAATAATAGAATATGCATCCACCGTGTGGGACCCCTCAACTCAAGAAAACATTAAGAAACTGGAACAAACACAAAATAGAGCAGTGAGATTCATAACAAACGAATATTCACATTTGACTAGGGTAACACCATTAGTAAAATCACTAAATTTAGAAAGCCTTCAGGACAGAAGACTCAAAAGTAAAGTAGCAATTATACATAAAACACTGAACCATAATCTTCAAATACAAAAACAAAATTTAATAAAATACTCTGAAAGACACAAAAATAAAGGCACATTCCTCGTCCCATATGCTAGGACAAATTTGTACAAATACTCCTTCTTCCCTAGTGCTATTAGAGCATGGAATGGGTTGCCTGAGCTAGCCAGAAAAACCAGTGACTTGGCAGAATTTAAGTCATTGGTTAATATTGCATGACTAAATGCATGACGCGTAGGACGTAATCATCTTCTTTTTTGAAGTAACGTCTGTATTATATAAGATAAGATAAGAGAATATTTTTAAACCTTTAACATATAATAAACATTGGCAACTATGTGGCCGTTTCAGTGACCCATACAGATAAGTTCAGGTAGAGGCCCACCGGGACATTTGCCTTAAAAGTACAAAATTAAAAAAAATTAGCAAGGTAAGCTAGATGATCTAGGTAAAAAAAATTGACATATCTTTCTCTTGATTTCTGATCAGGATAGCTGCTAAATCCAATTAGTGAATTTTTTTATTGTCAAACAGTAACAGCACCCTAGAGACATTATTTATAAGATAGATAATGATAAAAATAGTTCAGAAATTAGCACTTAATATACTCTCAAACTAAATTGCAATATTTAGAAAAGCCTAATACAGTTATTTATTTATTTAAAAATAATAAATAAAAAAAATAAAAAATAAAAATTTACATCGTCGGAGATTTGAACGTGTTACCTTTGACCCGAAAAGCCATTGCTCTACAAAACTGCCACAAGGCACATGTAAAAAGAGAATATGCAGGTTATTTATATAAAAAAAACTCATTTTAAATCAATATTTTTTACTGAAAGAAAGATTTTAAAAAAATTTTATTTAGTGTTTTACAAATTCTGTTTCAAAATGTTGTATTTTATATGAATTCTTAAATTGTTTATGTTTAATAACATTATTAGTATAAAGAAAGCATTTTTAATGGTGAAGCAATATTTCACCTTTAAAAGACCAAATCTAGTAATATTTATATAAATAAAAATAGATTACATCCTTAACAAGAGTTATTCATCCTGCAAGGAATGACCTTTCCGTTTTTTATTTTCGTAGTAAAACGACATAGAGAACTCTATAGATATTTAAATAAGAAACATTTGCATTTTTTATTCCAAAAAAAGTCAATTTAAAGTAAAACTTCACAGTTGCATAAAATTATTATATTGATTATAAAAGTCATTATTATGACAATTTTACAATAAAAAAATCTTTTTTTTTCCTTTTTTTAAACAATTTATAGTAGTTTAGAATATACAACATTTATGTAATCTACCAATTCTAATTTTAATATTTAGTTTATATAAATAGAAAACTTAGAGTCCTGTTTCATCCGACATATCAGAAGAGATAGTACCGTTTCTTTTTAAAGACGCACATATGACCTATTTATAAGAGAATATTTTTAAACCTTTAACATATAATAAACATTGGCAACTATGTGGCCGTTTCAGTGACCATACAGATAAGTTCAGGTAGAGGCCCACCAGGACATTTGCCTTAAAAGTACAAAAATTAAAAAAAATTAGCAAGGTAAGCTAGATGATCTAGGTAAAAAAAATTGACATATCTTCTCTTGATTCTGATCAGGATAGCTGCTAAATCCAATTAGTGAATTTTTTTATTGTCAAACAGTAACAGCACCCTAGAGACATTATTTATAAGATAGATAATGATAAAAATAGTTCAGAAATTAGCACTTAATATACTCTCAAACTAAATTGCAATATTTAGAAAAGCCTAATACAGTTATTTATTTATTTAAAAATAATAAATACAAAAAATAAAAAATAAAAATTTACATCGTCGGAGATTTGAACGTGTTACCTTTGACCCGAAAAGCCATTGCTCTACAAAGCTGCCACAAGGCACATGTAAAAGAGAATATGCAGGTTATTTATATAAAAAAAACTCATTTTAAATCAATATTTTTTACTGAAAGAAAGATTTTAAAAAATTTTATTTAGTGTTTTACAAATTCTGTTTCAAAATGTTGTATTTTATATGAATTCTTAAATTGTTTATGTTTAATAACATTATTAGTATAAAGAAAGCATTTTTAATGGTGAAGCAATATTTCACCTTTAAAAGACCAAATCTAGTAATATTTATATAAATAAAAATAGATTACATCCTTAACAAGAGTTATTCATCCTGCAAAGAATGACCTTTCCGTTTTTTATTTTCGTAGTAAAACGACATAGAGAACTCTGTAGATATTTAAATAAGAAACATTTGCATTTTTTATTCCAAAAAAATTCAATTTAAAGTAAAACTTCACAGTTGCATAAAATTATTATATTGATTATAAAAGTCATTATTATGACAATTTTACATTAAAAAAATCTTTTTTTTTTCATTTTTTTAAACAATTTATAGTAGTTTAGAATATACAACATTTATTTAATCTACCAATTCTAATTTTAATATTTAGTTTATATAAATAGAAAACTTAGACACCTGTTTCATCTGACATATCAGAAGAGATAGTACCGTTTCTTTTTAAGACGCACATATGACCTATTTATAAGAGAAGGTTTAGATAATAGTGAACAAATAGATGCTATCTTACTAGATTTTTCCAAGGCTTTTTGACAAAGTTCACCACCATAGTTTGCTTAAAAAATTAAAATATTTCGGCATTAACGGTCCCACTGCATCAGTGGATTGAAGATTTTCTGATAGGGAGAGAACAAACTGTAATAATAAATGGCTCTAAATCAACACCAAAACAGTAAACTCAGGTGTACCTCAAGGAACAGTCTTGGGTCCACTACTATTTTTAATTTACATAAATGATTTACCAAATTGCATTAGTTCAGGAACAAAAGTCAGATTATTTGCAGACGATTGCATAATATATAGAACAATAAAAACAAAACAAGACACAGATATTTTACAAAGAGAATTAGATGAATTACAGAAATGGGAATCAAATTGGAGCATGTCTTTCCACCCAGAAAAATGTCAGTTGTTAAGAGTAACAAAAAAAATTAAACAAATTAATTCCACTTATCTTATTCATGGCAAACCAGTAACACAGACTAAAAACTCAAAATACCTAGGTGTTATAATAAATGAAAAACTGTCATGGAATCCACATATTGATGAAACTATAAAAAAATCCAACAAAGCATTAGGGTTTATTAAAAGAAATTTCTATAAATCAAATAAGAACATAAAACTAAAATGTTATTTAACCTTGGTTAGGCCAATAATAGAATATGCATCCACCGTGTGGGACCCCTCAACTCAAGAAAACATTAAGAAACTGGAACAAACACAAAATAGAGCAGTGAGATTCATAACAAACGAATATTCACATTTGACTAGGGTAACACCATTAGTAAAATCACTAAATTTAGAAAGCCTTCAGGACAGAAGACTCAAAAGTAAAGTAGCAATTATACATAAAACACAGAACCATAATCTTCAATACAAAAACAAAATTTAATAAAATACTCTGAAAGACACAAAAATAAAGGCACATTCCTCGTCCCATATGCTAGGACAAATTTGTACAAATACTCCTTCTTCCCTAGTGCTATTAGAGCATGGAATGGGTTGCCTGAGCTAGCCAGAAAAAACCAGTGACTTGGCAGAATTTTAAGTCATTGGTTAATATGCATGACTAAATGCATGACGCGTAGGACGTAATCATCTTCTTTTTTGAAGTAACGTCTGTATTATATAAGATAAGATAAGAGAATATTTTTAAACCTTTAACATATAATAAACATTGGCAACTATGTGGCCGTTTCAGTGACCCATACAGATAAGTTCAGGTAGAGGCCCACCAGGACATTTGCCTTAAAAGTACAAAATTAAAAAAATTAGCAAGGTAAGCTAGATGATCTAGGTAAAAAAAATTGACATATCTTTCTCTTGATTTCTGATCAGGATAGCTGCTAAATCCAATGAGTGAATTTTTTTATTGTCAAACAGTAACAGCACCCTAGAGACATTATTTATAAGATAGATAATGATAAAAATAGTTCAGAAATTAGCACTTAATATACTCTCAAACTAAATTGCAATTATTTAGAAAAGCCTAATACAGTTATTTATTTATTTAAAAATAATAAATACAAAAAATAAAAATTTACATCGTCGGAAATTTTGAACGTGTTACCTTTGACCCGAAAAGCCATTGCTCTACAAAACTGCCACAAGGCACATGTAAAAAGAGAATATACAGGTTATTTATATAAAAAAACTCATTTAAAATCAATATTTTTTACTGAAAGAAAGATAAAAAAATTTTTTTATTTAGTGTTGTACAAATTCTGTTTCAAAATGTTTGTATTTTATATGAATTATTAAATTGTTTATGTTTAATAACATTATTAGTATAAAGAAAGCATTTTTAATGGTGAAGCAATATTTCACCTTTAAAAGACCAAATCTAGTAATATTTATATAAATAAAAATAGATTACATCCTTAACAAGAGTTATTCATCCTGCAAGGAATGACCTTTCAGTTTTTTATTTTCGTAGTAAAACGACATAGAGAACTCTATAGATATTTAAATAAGAAACATTTGCATTTTTTATTCCAAAAAAATTCAATTTAAAGTAAAACTTCACAGTTGCATAAAATTATTATATTGATTATAAAAGTCATTATTATGACAATTTTACAATAAAAAAAATCTTTTTTTTTCATTTTTTAAAACAATTTATAGTAAGTTTAGAATATACAACATTTATTTAATCTACCAATTCTAATTTTAATATTTAGTTTATATAAATAGAAAACTTAGACACCTGTTTTCATCTGACATATCAGAAGAGATAGTACCGTTTCTTTTTAAAGACGCACATATGACCTATTTATAAGAGAAGGTTTAGATAATAGTGAACAAATAGATGCTATTTTACTAGATTTTTCCAAGGCTTTTGACAAAGTTCACCACCATAGTTTGCTTAAAAAATTAAAATATTTCGGCCATTAACGGTCCACTGCATCAGTGGATTAAAGATTTTCTGATAGGGAGAGAACAAACTGTAATAATAAATGGCTCTAAATCAACACCAATAACAGTAAACTCAGGTGTACCTCAAGGAACAGTCTTGGGTCCACTACTATTTTTAATTTACATAAATGATTTACCAAATTGCATTAGTTCAGGAACAAAAGTCAGATTATTTGCAGACGATTGCATAATATATAGAACAATAAAAACAAAACAAGACACAGATATTTTACAAAGAGAATTAGATGAATTACAGAAATGGGAATCAAATTGGAGCATGTCTTTCCACCCAGAAAAATGTCAGTTGTTAAGAGTAACAAAAAAAATTAAAACAAATTAATTCCACTTATCTTATTCATGGCAAACCAGTAACACAGACTAAAAACTCAAAATACCTAGGTGTTATAATAAATGAAAAACTGTCATGGAATCCACATATTGATGAAACTATAAAAAAATCCAACAAAGCATTAGGGTTTATTAAAAGAAATTTCTATAAATCAAATAAGAACATAAAACTAAAATGTTATTTAACCTTGGTTAGGCGAATAATAGAATATGCATCCACCGTGTGGGACCCCTCAACTCAAGAAAACATTAAGAAACTGGAACAAACACAAAATAGAGCAGTGAGATTCATAACAAACGAATATTCACATTTGACTAGGGTAACACCATTAGTAAAATCACTAAATTTAGAAAGCCTTCAGGACAGAAGACTCAAAAGTAAAGTAGCAATTATACATAAAACACTGAACCATAATCTTCAAATACAAAAACAAAATTTAATAAAATACTCTGAAAGACACAAAAATAAAGGCACATTCCTCGTCCCATATGCTAGGACAAATTTGTACAAATACTCCTTCTTCCCTAGTGCTATTAGAGCATGGAATGGGTTGCCTGAGCTAGCCAGAAAAACCAGTGACTTGGCAGAATTTAAGTCATTGGTTTAATATGCATGACTAAATGCATGACGCGTAGGACGTAATCATCTTCTTTTTTGAAGTAACGTCTGTATTATATAAGATAAGATAAGAGAATATTTTTAAACCTTTAACATATAATAAACATTGGCAACTATGTGGCTGTTTCAGTGACCCATACAGATAAGTTCAGGTAGAGGCCCACCAGGACATTTGCCTTAAAAGTACAAAAATTAAAAAAAAATTAGCAAGGTAAGCTAGATGATCTAGGTAAAAAAAATTGACATATCTTTCTCTTGATTTCTGATCAGGATAGCTGCTAAATCCAATGATGTGAATTTTTTTATTGTCAAACAGTAACAGCACCCTAGAGACATTATTTATAAGATAGATAATGATAAAAATAGTTCAGAAATTAGCACTTAATATACTCTCGGATTAAATTGCAATTTTTAGAAAAGCCTAATACAGTTATTTATTTATTTAAAAATAATAAATAAAAAAAATAAAAAATAAAAATTTACATCGTCGGAGATTTGAACGTGTTACCTTTGACCCGAAAAGCCATTGCTCTACAAAACTGCCACAAGGCACATGTAAAAAGAGAATATACAGGTTATTTATATAAAAAAAACTCATTTTAAATCAATATTTTTTACTGAAAGAAAGATGTAAAAATTTTTATTTAATGTTTTACAGATTCTGTTTCAAAACGTTGTATTTTATATGAATTATTAAATTGTTTATGTTTAATAACATTATTAGTATAAAGAAAGCATTTTAATAGTGAAGCAATATTTCACCTTTAAAAGACCAAATCTAGTAATATTTATATAAATAAAAATAGATTACATCCTTAACAAGAGTTATTCATCCTGCAAAGAATGACCTTTCCGTTTTTTTATTTTCGTAGTAAAACGAAATAGAGAACTCTATAGATATTTAAATAAGAAACATTTGCATTTTTTATTCCAAAAAAATTCAATTTAAAGTAAAACTTCACAGTTGCATAAAATTATTATATTGATTATAAAAGTCATTATTATGACAATTTTACAATAAACAATTTTTTTTTTCCTTTTTTTAAACAATTTATAGTAGTTTAGAATATACAACATTTATGTAATCTACCAATTCTGATTTTAATATTTAGTTTATATAAATAGAAAACTTAGACACCTGTTACATTCGACGCATATCAGAAAAGATAGTACCGTTTCTTTTTCGTGCTGTCTACAATAATACAATTGTATCTATTCAATACTTACCTTGCACAGGAGGTACCATGATCAGCAAGGTCTACCATGTCGAGGCAGCATTTTAGGCCTCTGTTTTCACGGTTTAAATCAAATCTATTGGAAGTATTTTTTTCTTTATTTGTGTTTTCTTTGGAGTTTTTTATTCATCGAGATCTTACGTTTTTTTTTTTTTTTTTTTTTTTCGTGTTTTTCTTTGGAGTGTGAGGAGTGTTTTTTTTTTCTCACTATGTCTTTTAAGACATTTATAATAGAGAAAAAGGATCTGGAGGGTGGTTTGGTCCACCAACCGGTTACTCTACTAATAAAACTGTCCGGACAGGGAGCAGTTCGAGCTTCGATGGCGTCCATCGTCGCCGCCTTGAGGCTCGGGCCGGAGGAGGTGGGTTCCCTGTACCGGTTTGAGAACCCTTATTTATGGTTCCTGGGTGTTTCCCCACCGGTGGTGAGGAACAGGATCATAGGAAAGGTTTTCGGTAGTGAGGACACCTTCAGGGCGGAGGTTACCACTCTGGAGGAAGAGAGAGTAAAAGTGACTCTTCACTGGGTGTCACCCACCATCTCAAAGAAAAAAATTGAGGAGATTTTCAGCACTCTCGCCGCAGAAGGCTCAAAACCAGAAGCTGTTAGACTTGGGGTCAGTGACAAGTGGGCGGCTTGAATCAAACTCCGCAAGGGTACCGAGCTACCCCATTACATACAATTGAAGTATGAAGAAGACCCCAGGAACTATAAGGTCTTAATCACTACACCGGGGAGAAGGCAGCAATGCTGGTTCTGCCAAAAGGAGGATCATTGGTCAAACCAATGTCCCAACAGGGCTCCCCCCAGGGGCTTTAAAAAGGACGTCGAAAGGCTCGTTGAAGCATAAAAGACCACTTATGCGTCGGCCTTAAAGAAAGATAGTGAAAAAGGGCAGACCAAAGCTATACCTATCATAGCTATACCTCCCGAGGCAAATGAGAACGGTTTCCAACCAGTAATAAATAAAAAAAAAGGTACAACACCTGAAAAACGCATGGACAGTGGGAAGGGTACCCTTTCCCCCCAAAAAAAAGGCGAAAGTAGCACATTGTCTAACACACACAAAAAAATGAAAACTACCGGTCACGCTAGTTCGGAGCCTAGCTCTCCAAACATAATAAACAGAAAAAGAACTCTTTCTTTGTCCTCTGCCTCAGATGACCAGGGGGAAGGCTCTGAGGTGAGAGGGGAAAGGGAGAGAACGGGAGAAGAAATGGTGGTTTCGGAAGATATCCCCAGCTCTCCTGGACCTCTAGTTATTGATGAAGGGGAGGATCCTGACACACACAGAGTCATACTCACACACACAACTCAATAACCCACCAACACACAATCATGGCAAACATTACAATTCTTTCACTTAACATTCGAAACCTGAAAAACAAACAAAAATACTTAGTTCACTCAACTGGAACACGAAAACTGGACTTTATATTCTTACAGGGATTAAATACCATTTTAATTTTCAATCTCCATAAACACACACATATTCCTTAGTTACAAACAAACCCATTTAAATACATAATCATGGAGGACATCACGCTTTTGACCCTCAACATTCATGGACTCACAAAGAAACAAAAATACGTAGTCCATTTATCAAGAAAGTACAAACCAGACTTTATTTTTTTACAAGAAACAAATTTAGGCACAGAACACAAAGCACACATATACACAACAGATATGGGCTTTAAGGAAGGGTGTTTTAGTTATGGTAGCAGATTTAGGGGGGTAGCCATCTTTCAAGTGTCAGATAGGTTTAAAATAGTACACAAATATAGTGACAACAAAGGGAGAGTAGTCATCATAAAAGTGGAAACAAGAAATGAAACAATTACACTGGCTAACATCTATGCACCAGCAAAAAATACTGAGAAACGAGAATTTTTTGAATTCTTGAGCGGAAAATTACATGACACGTATAAAGGGGATACTTTGATTCTAGGAGGGGACTTTAATTACATCACGTCCTCACTAGACAGGCAGTACACAACAACGGCGAATCTTCCTTTACAGATGAACCCTACCATAAATAACTTTTTGAAAGACATCGAGAGCGAATTCAAAATAATTGATGCGTACAGAAGAGTAAACCCCACAGGTCAGGACAATACTTCGGTGAACAAAGCTTATCCCGTAACTTCCAGACTAGACAGAATTTATGTTCCAACGGAGTACCATATAAATAAGATAGCTCATTTGGAAGAGCCTCTGGAATACTCAGACCATAAGGCAGTAATAGTTGCAATAAGCAAGGAAAGTAAAAAAAAGAAAAGGAAAACTAGTCATTGGAAATTTAACAACTCTCTCCTAGAAATACCGCTTTTTATAGAACTAATATCAAACACACTCAATTCTTGCTTGCAAGACTTAAACAATCCAAACGTTAACCTAGCACAAATATGGACACTACTTAAAAATTCAATAAAACAACAATGTCAGGTAATATCAACACTGATACAAACACGGAGAAAACAAGAACTAGAAAAACTGAAGCACACACTAGTACACGCTGAGGATGAAATAGACAGAACACAAGCCTATTTAAAGCTGTAAGAATTAAACAACTACATCTACAAAGGAGCTAAAGTTAGATGTAGAAACTATATCAGCCAGGAAGGTCCTAATAAACTCTTTTTGTCAATTGAACAAAATGTCCAGTCAAATAAACAGGACAACTTCCAGAAAAATTAAACGAAGCATATATTACACTAATAGCCAAAAAAACAACAGATAACAGTTCTCCAAGTGATTACAGGCCCATTTCACTACTCAATACAGACTATAAACTACTGACAAAAATGATCTTTAAACGACTTAAACCCTTCATTCCCCAACTCGTAGGACAAGACCAATACTGCACCCACCCCGACAGGAATATTGATGGAATGACACACTTCATTCGAGATTTTATCATTTACAGCCATGAAAAAAACTCTAGCGCTTCCTTGTTATCTGTAGACCAAGAGAAAGCATTTGACAGAGTCAGCCATAACTACCTCTTTAAAGTAATAGAAAAATGTAAAATCAGCCCTTTTTTAATTAAATTGGATTAAACTAATTTACACTAATGCCAACAGTAGACTAATAATCAATTATTCTCTAAGCCAACCCTTTCCAATTCAAAGATCCGTTAGACAGGGCTGTCCTTTATCCCCTTTTTTATATATCCTTTGTATAGAACCTTTTCTAGAATCTATTAGGTCAGATCCTTCTATCAAAGGAACAAAAATCCCGGGACCCATCCCGGTAGCCAAAGTCAAGGCATATGCCGACGACACAACTTTTTTTCCCTCCTCTGAAAAGGATATTAATAACATAGTTAAAAAGTTTACTCTTTTTGGCCATGCCAGTGGATCAAAAATTAACATAAATAAATCCTCAATAATGGGTGTAGGGAGGTGGACATTTAAGGAAAAATATTCATTGAAACTTGTAAACAGAATCAAAATATGTGGTATAGAATACAATAGTAACCTTTTTTTGTTCTGTGAAGACCAGTGGAAAAATATTATTATTAAGGCATCCAATATAGTTAACATGTACAAGCATACAAGTTCTACCATATTTGGTAGAGCCATTCTAATAAACAATTTAGTCATCCCAAAGATAGTCTATCTAGCCAATATTATAGAACCTCCAACAAAATACATATTTCAATTAAATAACATAATTAAAAGTTTCATCTTCAAAAATACACTTAAAAACATCAAACATGCTACAATCATTCAAAACAAAGAGGATGGGGGGATCAATTTACACGACATCAAAACTAAAATATGTGCACTCAGATTAAAATTCATAGGTCAAGTAGCTAAGAATCCAAATGATTTTCCCTTTACAATATATTATTATGGTTTGAGATTAAGCAATTTAATCCCAATACAAAACAACACTCCACACTATTTTGGTACAAACTTACATCCTTTTTATAGATCCATTTCAAAAACTCTTCCTGGCAATGAACCCTTAATACACAAGAAATATAAAGAAATATACACAACATTAAAAAAACAGTTACAAGAAAATTTAGCCATGAGGATTAAATGGGGAAAAGATTTAAATATAACAGATTTTAAAGACACTTTCACTAATCTTCATAACAAACACATTGCAACAAAGGCTAAAGAAATATCTTACAGACTCATCTTTGGGATGACTCCATTTTCAAAAAAAAAACCTGATGTAAAATTTTGTAAAATTTGTCAATCTGTTAATGGTGATAATGAAAAGCATTTATATTTAGAATGTTCGGTATTTAGTAATGTCAGAAATACTGTAATAGTGTTATTGGAAGGAAATTGTGAAACCTATGTGAATATTAATTTATCTATCCTCTTAAATAAGTTGCCTAAAGCCAAACACAAAATGATACAAAATTTCAATTTAATAATTGTATCAGAATACAAAAACTTAGTATGGAACAGTAGACTTAAAGCTATGTTTCAAAATGTCAATTTTAACCCTAATGATTTAGACACAATATATAGAAATATAGTTGATTTTAAAATTAAACACTATAAAGGCTAACCCCAAATGTATTTTTACTATGATCCATTGTATGTACATATGTTATATATATATATATTTTTTTTTCTTTTCTTTCCTTTATTTTCTTTACATGTACTGGAAGGTTACATTTGAAATCTAAATTATCAATTTACAAAGTCTGTTTAAACAATGAAGAAAACAAGTTTGAATGTATGGGTGTGTGTGTTTTATATTTAAAATATGCATGTGTATGTATCTAATACACCAATTATTCCTTTTAAAAAGTATAACTTCTAAAAATTACCTGTAAACTATTTATTTATTTTCTTTCAACAAGAGAGACAATTAGGACTGGAAGATGCAAGGTGAAACTTCTTTTGATTACATCCCTTTGACCAGATCAACAAAATTTCAAGACAACCCAATAGGGACCGGATTTCATGAAAATGAACCAAATGGACTACTAAATTGTTTCAAAAACAAAGCAGAAACGGAAAAAGAGGGAAAAAAAAAGAACACTATTATAATAATTAATAATAATTAAAAAAAATAAAGATAATCTAAAAATGAGTTATACTCCAAAATGAAATAACTTTTAAGCGCTTCATGCACATACTTACTTTGAGCTCTGTACTTTTATTGAAACCAAATTACTTCATTATATGTACATTTTTGTAACTCTAGCAGACCCCAAAGAATCCTAGGGCTATGGGATGAGGGTCCTTTGTCTTGGGTTCTTAAGGGAAAAATTGTTGCAAAAATAATATAAATAAAAATGAATTTTAATAACTTATCTTATCTTATATAATACAGACGTTACTTCAAAAAAGAAGATGATTACGTCCTACGCGTCATGCATTTAGTCATGCATATTAACCAATGACTTAAATTCTGCCAAGTCACTGGTTTTTCTGGCTAGCTCAGGCAACCCATTCCATGCTCTAATAGCACTAGGGAAGAAGGAGTATTTGTACAAATTTGTCCTAGCATATGGGACGAGGAATGTGCCTTTATTTTTGTGTCTTTCAGAGTATTTTATTAAATTTTGTTTTTGTATTTGAAGATTATGGTTCAGTGTTTTATGTATAATTGCTACTTTACTTTTGAGTCTTCTGTCCTGAAGGCTTTCTAAATTTAGTGATTTTACTAATGGTGTTACCCTAGTCAAATGTGAATATTCGTTTGTTATGAATCTCACTGCTCTATTTTGTGTTTGTTCCAGTTTCTTAATGTTTTCTTGAGTTGAGGGGTCCCACACGGTGGATGCATATTCTATTATTGGCCTAACCAAGGTTAAATAACATTTTAGTTTTATGTTCTTATTTGATTTATAGAAATTTCTTTTAATAAACCCTAATGCTTTGTTGGATAAATCTTTATAAAAACAAAAATTTTAAAAAATAATAATGAAGAAATTATTTACTCATTTTAAGGAACATTTTCAAAAATCTCTTGTGAATGTCTTCCAGACACTTGGTGTAGTCAACTTCTGGACATTTACTGTCACCATTCTCTGGACCTTTGCTGTCACCTTTTTCTGGACCATTGCTGAATCATTCTATTGGACTTCTGCTGTCATCATTTTCTGGACCCATTGCTGTCACCATTTTATGGATCTTCGCTGCAGCCTACTCCACGATCATACTGAAAATCCTGGAATATGACTTTGATAAAATGTTTTCAATGAAATTTTCCTTGTATTATTTTTAATTTAGAACAATGTTTTGTGTGTCATCTTTTGAATTAAAAAAAATAAAAGTTCAGGTAGAGGCCCACCAGGGCATTTGTCTTAATGCCCATATAGCCAGTCCACCCCTGTCAAAAAAAAAGGACAAAATTTTAAAAAATTAGCAAGGTAAGCTAGATGATCTAGGTAAATAAAATTGACATTTCTTTCTCTTGATTTCTGATCAGGATAGCTGCTAATCAAAGGAGTGAATTTTTTTAATTGTCAAACAGTAACAGCAGCCTAGAGACACTATTTATGAGATAGATAATGATAAAAAAAGTTCAGAGATAGGCACTTAATATACTTTTGGACTAAATTGCAATTTTTAGAAAAGCCTAATACGATTATTTATTTATTTAAAAAAATAATGAATAAAAAAATTAAAAATAAAAATTTACATCGTTGTTACCTTTGACCCGAAAAGCCATTGCGCTACAAAACTGCCACAAGGCACAAGTAAAATGAGAATATACAGGTTATTTATATAAAAAAAAACTCGTTTTAAATCAATATTTTTTATGGAAAGAAAAATGTAAAATTTTTTATTTAGTGTTTTACAAATTCTGTTTCAAAATGATTATTAAATTGTTTATGTTTATAAACATTATTAGTACGAAGAAAGCATTTTTAATGGTGAAGCAATATTTCACTTTTAAAAGACCAAATCTAGTAATATTTATATAAATAAAGAGAGATTACATCTTTAACAAGAGTTATTCATCCTGCAAGGAATTACCTTTCCGTTTTTTATTTTCGTAGTAAAACGACATAGAGAACTCTATAGATATTTACATAAGAAACATTTGCATTTTTTATCAAAATAAATTTCAATTTAAAGTAAAAATTCACAGTTAAATTAAATTATTAAATTGATTATAAAAGTCATTATTATGACAATTTTACAATAAAAAATATAAATAGAAAACTTAGACACCTGTTATATCCAAGACATATCGGATACATTATTGTTGGAGTAGGCTAGTCTAGGCACCTCTCTCAATTCTAAATTTTAGTCAATTTCGTACACCTTCAAATCTATTATTATTTAACAAGTAGTGCTTCCACTGAAGTACAGTTGCAAGGATAAGCTTTTATTGTAGTAAAATAGAATAGTTAAACATGAGTTGATGGCCGACGATGGTCAATTTGTTATAGGTTTGCAGTTAGTTGCACTTGCATTTGATGGCGATTGCATTCGAGAATACTTCAGTTGTTTTGTTCGTGTTGTTCAGAGAGACGCACTGTCTGTGTCTTATCTCATTTGGGTGACACATCTCCCCTGACGCAGGTTAAGTCAAACAAATGAAGACAAGACCAGAACCAAGCACTGGTCATTGGCGTCATGCACCTGGCGATCATTTCCTTTAGATTCGTCATTACCTGTGACACCTCCCCCGCCCCTTCACTTCTGTGTACTTTTCACTCCTTGCACATACATTTTCCTCCACCCTTATTGTGCCACTATCGGTCCGATGCTGGCCCTAATGGTTTAGTAACTGAGATTGTCATTGGGGTTCAATTAGGGATAACACTTATTGTGCCATTATCGGTCCGATGCTGGCCATAATAGTTTAGTAACTGAGATTGTCATTGGGGTTCAATTAGGGAGAACACTTATTGTGCCATTATCGGTCCGATGCTGGCACCAATGGTTTAGTAACTGAGATTGTCATTGGGGTTCAATTAGGGATAACACTTATTGTGCCATTATAGGTCTGATGATGGCCCTAATGGTTTAGTAACGGAAGCATATACTAGGCTCAATTAGCGATAAACCCTATTGTGCATTTATTGGTCCGATGCTGGCTCTAATGGTTTAGTAATGTAACTTGTATTGGGTTTCCATTAGGGATTACAATTATTATGCCATTACCACGCAAATACTGGCTATAATGGTTCAGTAATTACATTTTGACTGACTTACTTAATCCTGTGCACTCCCAGGGGAGCAATATTCGGCTAAGGCATCTGTTAACAAAGGTCTGGAGCTTTTTCAGAAAATTTTATTAAGACTTAAATACGTATAATTTTTTATTGCTTTTCAATGCTGTAGTTTAAAACAAAGTCATTACTAATTTTTTGTTTTTTTCTGCCCTTTTTTTCAGGACTGCCATTTCTAAGTATGAGATTTATAATCTTTTACATACTATCATACTGATAAATTAGATCTAGCAATATAATTATTTTGACATAATTGTTTGGAAATTATAATTAATAATTGAATCAGTGCATGATCTATATATACATATAGCTATAATGTCAACATATTTATACAATAATGGACATGTTATTTTACATTTTTGGGTTTGAACCCTAGCAAACAATACAATTTTTGGAAAGTACTATATAAGACTTGCATGCTCTGATCATTCATTCTTAAATCAAACTTACATACACAAGTAACACATTTTATCTTTTATACATGGAATAATTAACAGACAAAACAGACAAATATAACAGCACAAATAAGATGAAGACAGCATTCACATTCTATTCGCATTTATTACAGGATGACTTCAAGACTGGTGGCAATAATTTCAACATCAGTAAAGTGATCATATTTTGACTTCCATGCAGCAGCTGGAACAAACAAACAAATAAACAAATATTATAGTCATGTAACAAAACTACTTTCATCAAGCTGTATTATCTATGTGGACATACTATTTAAGGGATATATTTCCATGATAAGTGGTGCTATAAAATTAGGTTGCTTCTAAAGCCTGTTAAGCAACACAAAAATTAATGGTATTTCAAAATTTGGAATTCAATCTTCTCCTACAATTAAATGCTATGAATTGGTGTCAGCAAATGTTGCACTGGTATTTGACTACGCTAAAAGTGCAATGGCAGACTAGATCTAGCTAGGCTTTAATTCATTCTGTATTATATTTTGTCCAATTTACTTATATTAATTTTCTTACAGGCTCTTAATAAAACAACTACATTCTGTTGTAATTATAGTTCAATGGTAATTTACAAAATAAGTTGGCTGAAAAGTTATTCGAAAGTTAAGATAAACAATAATAACAGTGAAACTTAAAAAAAAAAACGGAAGATACACAATCAGCATATTTCAAATTTAAGATAGCATTTATGTATTTACATTTAATTTATTCCATCTCATTAAAACTTTTCTTTCAGATTGCCGATCATAGATCTAAGATCACAGTTTCCTTCTTCTTACCTTCTAAAGCAGTCTTGCTTATGTATATTCCCTTAAAGAAAAACGTGGCAATCTGTTAAAAAAAAAAATTTGTTTAAAGAATGCAAAGAAAAATAATATTACAATAGAGGCAAAACACAAAATGTTGATGGTATGGTTTACAAAAGGATTGTTGCTATAAAATGACATTAGGTAAAAACATTTTGTATGTAATTCATTGTATAAATTACTAAATAAATTAATTTTTTTAATGCAAATTAATAATGAACTTAGATCTCAGCGAAATGACAAAAAGCTGAAGATATTGGTCTACAATCTATAATCTTCCAACTAAGAACAGGACACACACCACTATTAAATTACCACCTGAACAAAATAAACTCCACACAACTCCCCATTTGCAGACACTGCGCCCAACCCTTTGAAACCGTAAACTATATCCTCTTTGAATGCCCCTCCCTAATCCACCTTAGGCAGATCCTACTTCCACTACAGCCCAACATAACCAACACCCTGTACGGCAGTGCTGAACAACTGAAGAAAACAGCACACTTTTATTCCTTGCACAGTCTGCAAAAGAGCTTACAGCTCAGCAGCAATAAAGCTGGCTAGAAGAAGAAGAAAAAGTCAGGACCATTGTTTCATAAGATTAACATTTATTTACAATTTTTAAATTTAATTAAATTAATATCATTAAAATTTTCTCTGAGAAAAAGGGGGAGGGTTCTCTGATCAGTAATCATAAAGAAAAATTTATTCTTCGTACCTTTGTGATCAGGCTTCCTCATGAAAAGATATTGAACAGCATCTGTAGTGCATATATAGACCATTCTTAATATTATAAAATGGCCTTTAAAAAAATGACATTTAAAAAAAATGCAGACAAAAATATAATTACAACAAGGTTACAAAAACAGTTTTTGTGGAAACACAAACTTAAAATCGGCCCCCGAAGTGGTCCACCCAGACAGGCTTGAATATTTTCAGAAAGAACATCCAAATGAAATTCTAGCAAAGACAAACGACAGATAAGAATGGAGAAAGAACGTTGACAGGTGTGGTGTAATGTCCCAGCGGTCAGCCGATTAAATGATAGGTGAAAGTGAATGTAAAGTTAGATGTGATACTGGCCTAACTGATGTCTTTTAATTGATCTAATTGTTTTGTAAAGGCTCAATCGCTTATTCGAATCCTTAAGAAAAAACAAACATTTTTGTAGTAATGAAATCATATACAATCGACATAAGAAAATGCAGTTTACAAGATTAATAATTGTTTTAAATTATGTCTAACTTATAATGCACACAAAATAGTTTTTTTCTCTTTAAAAAAACAGTAAACATTTGTTGGTGTGTAAATGTAGTACTTAGTATAACACAATTTACATAACTTGATAATACAAATATAAAAACCAAAGTTTTGACAAAAGATCTACAACCGTTTGCATAAATGTGTTAAACTATGCAAAGTTATGGAACACTCAGCTAAAGGAAAAATTAATTAATTTTTTTTTAATTAATTTTTTTTTTTTGAGGAATTAGAGATTGATCATTTACAAAGCAATTAAGATCAATTCGATATTCATTATTAGACATCAGTTGGGCCAGGTTCACATTTAACTTCACATTCACCTATCCCTTAGTTTGCTGGACCATCACAAGATCTGTCAACCTTCTTTCTCCATTCTTCTGTCATTTGTCATTGATCGAATTTATTCTGATTTTCTCTCTGAAAATATTGATACCCGCCCTTTAACCTGCCTGGGCGGACCACTTCAGTGGCCGATTTTAAGTTTGTGTTTCCACACTAACTGTGTTTGTAAACTTTTTTTTGGTTTATTTTACCGTACTAGATCAAGACAACACATGGGCAAGGTGGAGTATGTGATTATGTACTTTAAAAATATAATTAATGAACATTATATATATATATATATTTTATAATATCATTATATCTGAATTTCTGTTCACAGGTCACTGGAAAACCTGAACGGATCCACATCAAGCCAATCAAGCCAATAAGCTAAAAGGGGTGAATATTTAGTTTAAAGGTTATGTGGTCATATCCAATTAGTTTGACTAGCCGTGTATTACGAGGGATAGTAAACTACACAAATAGAGTTTCGTTGAATCAAACCCAAAAAAATAGATAAATAATAAAAATAAAATGTGTTTTTGCGAATAATTAATTTAAAAAAAGCCAAAAGTCAACAATTAGACTTTAAGACGCCAAATATTTGGTACAGTAAAGGGACATAAACAGGAAGAGAATTTTAAGAAAAATACTTTAAAAGAAAAAGCATAAATTAAGGGTAGTTGTATTAGTTAGATTGGATCAGTCATGTTATTAAATTTTTAAATAGATCTTGACTAACAATAACAAATCTATGCTATTACAAATATTTTTACCAACTGTTTTCTTCTAGATTTAAAAGGCTTATCATTGGAATATTATACATTGTAGTACATTTTATTAGCTTAGCCATTTTCACAGCACAATGGGGAGACTGGAGCGGGATAACAAAAAATTCTCCTTTTATTTAAATCACATACCCATTAGTTATAAAAAAAAACAACAATCACTATATAGACTTACACTCTTAATGAGGTATGGTCGTTTTAAAATGTATGTGTATGTCTTTCTTGTTACTATTGTTGTTGCCAATCTTAGACATAAATTTTCCTTTTCTTTCAGGGGTTAAAAAACGAAGAAATCCAGCAAGTTCTAGTGGTCAAGTGAAGTTTGTGTCCAAAGCGTCATTCGCAGTTATTGTTCTTGGTCTTTTTGTCCAACTATTCAAGCGCAGACAACTACATTTGTATTAATTCCACTGAAAAAACACTTTTTGTTTCATGAAATTTTTTTTTTAGAGTTTTTGTTTTTAGCGGTCTCGAAAAGGGAATAGCCGATATTAGTTTTGTGAAGTTTGTCTGTCTGTCTGTCCATCCTTTATAAATAATCCTTTTTTTAAATTAAAAAACAAAAGCATATACAAGGTATAATTTTATCAATTATTTAAGATCATTAATGTAATTAAATGATGAATGAATGCATACAAACAATAGTATGTCTGTGCGATATTTGCACCAATTGTTTTCTTTAGCAAAAAGTCCTGCTTCTTGCTTTTTCAACATGCTATGATCAGTTGCAAAAATGGAAGGGGGGGGGGGCAGAAAGAAAAGGATAACTGGGTGAATTTAGTCAGTTTTTGAAAGCATTTTTTTAAAATCCAAGTTTGGTGCTAAATGCTATTAAAATAATTTTTCGTCAAAAGACATGAAACCTTAAAATAAAAATTGTAACAAAAATTATAGGGAATGATATGACCAAATTAATATGCTAGCATTACGATTAGCATGATTTATACAATAAAAAAAAAACACCCAAAAATATCATAAATAAAAAAAAAGTACATGAATACTCAGATAGTGTTAATAATAAGAGACCCAAGACTAACCTACAGAGATGTCTGCAAGTGAGACATGAGAACCACGGGCATGGACCAAAGTATGTGGGAGGAGATAGCCCAAGCATGGAGACAGACTGTACGTGATGGTACGAACTTCGCCGAGTGCAAAACAAACGAAGCTGCATCAGCCAAGAGAAAGAAGAAGTAAGCTGCCCTGTCAGCCAGCCCTAGGACAGATACATATACATGCACGAACTGTGGCAAACTCTGCCGCTCTAGAATCGGCTTGATCAGTCACTCCAGATTCTGCCCGTCTCAAGACGAAACCAAAGCCATTGATTCACATGGGCGCATCCATTGTCTTCCGAGATAGAAGGAGCCATAGATTTTAAAATTAAAGCGGTTAGTTGGGGGAGGGAGAGAATAGTGAAAGTCGAATACACGGGGCGGTCAAAGTTATAAGTAGAAAAACAAGAAATGGGGTACATGGCAAAATAAACAAAATAGAGCCTGTAACCAAATAAAAGGGGCGTAGCCGGTGGGTAATGCTAGTAATATATAATAATATTAGCTGGGTGGACTCAGGGGCGCCCAAAGATCCCGAAACGAGACATCTCAGTCTTTACCAAGATTCGAGCCCGGGTCCTTCGATTTAGAAGCCAACCGCTTTACCACTCAGCCACCGCGCCTCTTTGCAACAACAGTACACAACATGATTTGAGTTAATATTTATTTTGATGGAAGATTAGTTTTATTGTTAGCCTAACCTGTTTTATGAATTAAATGCTTGGACCCCGGGTATCTCAAAGTTCAGTGTTTTGTGTAATAACGATATGAATCTTTGATCCTAACCCTAACCCCATACACAAACAAAGGGAATTGTCATAACAGCGCTTCGCTATCCTGATGATTGGGACCTACTAACTTTCAAGCTCGCGGTCATGGAATTTGCATACGCTGCCGCTTCTTTTTGGAAAAACAGAAGTCATGTTGCAGAAGTCACCCAATAAAACCTAACCCGCCAAAAAGATCACCTTGAATGGACACTTCCTTAACGCGGTAGACCACTTCCCATATCTAGGAAGCATAGAGTAAATGCTTTTGGACGCCTCCAGGCTAGAGTTTGGCGGAATAAATCGCTCCACCTGCCTCCACAAAAAAATCAGTGTCTACCAAGCAGTGGTTCTCTCAATCCTTCTATATGGATCTGAGACTTTGGGTATTATATAAAAAAGCTACTCCGACTACTTAAAGGTTTTACCAAAGATTCTCGCGCTTCATTATGGACATGCGGTGGCAAGACCGCACTACAAACAGCGATGTCCTTGCGCGGCATAGAAATTGTAGAGGGACTTCTTATGGTCTGACACTTACGCTGGACAGGGCACGTATCCCTTATTTGGGACGAACGAATGCCTAAAGCAGTTTTTTTTTGTGAGCTAAAAGGTGGTCAACATAACAGAGGTGTGTTAGGACCAGCTTAGGTGCCAACTTGCTTTAACTGAAATAGAAGAGAGCACCTGGTTGCAGGTGGCTTCAGAACGAGACAGTTGCTGCCGATACACATTTGAGACAAGAAAATCTGATGCCGAGGACAGACGTAAAAGGCGAAAAGAAAATCTAAATTGACCATCGGCGGACAATGGCTATATCTGTGACAGTTGTGGCAAAGTATGTAGGACACAGCTGGGGCTGCGTAGCCACAGGAAATGCTGCTTTCCTCATTTATCTTCGGATTCCAAAACAAGCCTTATTATCATTAGGTCATCGAGTGTCTCTGAGTTATACGTTTTATATAATAGATATTTGGGCCTCGAGCGTATACGAGTTGAGTGTTTTATATAATAGATATTTGGGCCTCGAGCGTATACGAGTTGAGTGTTTTATATAATAGATATTTGGGCCTCGAGCGTATACGAGTTGAGTGTTTTATGTAAAACATATTTTGGTCATCGACTGGCTTCGACGACCTAAGCAGATGAGTCGACAAATTGCGTTTCGTCCTGTGGTAGGAAAAGGTATGTTGGTCGTGGCTACCTCGAGAGGACAAGATGACCCAAGCTGTACAATGATGTTCATTTGTAGATAATGCTATTCTTTATTCTCTCACACGCGGGGATAACGTAAGCCATAAGAAGGAAAATATCTCTATTTATAAAGACAATCAGTCTTTTTAAAACCATAATAGCTTTCTATTGTACAGAACAAAAAAGAATTACCTGCAGTAATGTATAATAGTAGACACCCAAGCTGTTCCTAAGCTGAAGTCAGTAGCCAAACTCAACGTTTGCACCAAAATAGGGAGAATAAGCTAACATTTAAACTGCAGTTTGATATATTCCCACAACAAAGATTGAACTAACATTAATGATAAACTTGAAACATTAAACTTAAGATAGGTAATGAAGTACTTGTATTCCTACACAGTTAACTTATGTCTAACAGTTCCCGCTTTAGACCTTGCGATCTATAGAGCAGAAAATGTTTAAAGTCATCTGTTTCTTTGGCCAACAGTTAACAAGCAAGGTGTCATGTGGCCAGCACTACGACCAAACGCTTTTTGCTTTTCCCAACTTTAGTCAGTTACCCATTAGAGTTGATTAGACTCAGGGTGTCCCTAAAAAAAATCCCGAAATTTAAATCCATGTCCTAACCAACATTTGAACCCATGACATATTTTATTTTCTAAAGGTGATCTTCTGTATTTTCTAAAGGTGTTCTTCTATATTCTCTAAAGGTGTTCTTCTATATTTTCTAAAGGTGTTCTACTATATTTTTTAAAGGTAGTCTTCTGTATTTTCTAAAGTGTTATTCTGTATTTACTAAAGGTGTTCTTCATTTCTATTGACATCTTCCAGTACAACACTTATGAAATACATTTACTGCTTGCTTCCCTCCATGTCAAACGAGACATCCCTTCCTTCTATTGTTACCTGTTTACTTTTCTTCACAGTACAACATGCAGGGTGGGGGCAATAGTCTAAATTTGAGTCTCATTTTAGACATGAATTCATTTAATAATTGAAGGTCAGAAACAGTAGTAATGTAAAGTTCCTCTTTTCAGACCTTGCGATCTATAGAGCAGATGATGTAAAGGTCACCTGCTTCTGTGGCCCACGGTTAACTAGGGTGTCATGTACAAAGCACAACGACAAACCGCCTTTACGTTTCTGTAACTAATGGAAGGTACCCATTAGAGCTGGACTCAGAGGCGCCCAAAGATTACGAAATTAAAATTTCCAGTTTTCACCCAGATTCGAACCCGGGACCCCCAATTCGGAAGCCAAGCGCTTTACCACTCAGCCACTGCGCCCCAGTACACAACAGCAGAACACAACATAATTTCAGTTAAAATTTATTTTGATGGAATATTTGTTTTATTGTTAGGCTTACCTGGTATATGAAATAAATGCTTGGACCCCGAGTGTCTCTAAGCTCAGTGTTTTGTTGTTAGCCTAACCTGTTATATGAAATAAATTCTTGAACCCCGAGTGTCTCTAAGCTCAGTGTTTTGTTGTTAGCCTAACCTGTTATATGAAATAAATCCTTGGACCCCGAGTGTCTCTAAGCTCAGTGTTTTGTTGTTAGCCTAACCTGTTATATGAAATAAATCCTTGGACCCAGAGTGTCTCTAAGTTCAGTGTTTTGTTGTTAGCCTAACCTGTTATATGAAATAAATCCTTGGACCCCGAGAGTCTCTAAGCTCAGTGTTTTGTTGTTAGCCTAACCTGTTATATGAAATAAATCCTTGGACCCCGAGTGTCTCTAAGCTCAGTGTTTTGTTGTTGGCCTAACCTTTTTTTGTTTTTGTTTTACAGCGCGTGCATGTTGATGTCATCTTCAGATCGAATATTTAATTTGTTGATCTTTTTTTTTCTTGTTGATAATTGACACGACGACCTGCTGGTGTTTTGGTGTTCTGTTGACAAAGACTTGGACACTGGTATTATTGTTATTTGTATTATTTGTTCGGCGCCTCCTCGTTGTGTACTTGTGTAGACAAGTCTAATGGAATGTAACACTCAAATAGCCAAACAAATTTACAAAGACGAAAGGCCAACAATTTAGAGATACTAGACCACTGGCGGATCCAGGGGGGGGGGTGGTAGGGGCGATTGCACCCCCTCAGACCGCACTCGGCCGAGACCTCCCACCACGAAAGAGGGGGGTGGACGAATTTTAGTAGATAAATCACACAATTTGTATACGAATTTATTATATATGTTAATAATATACACTAATTATTTTTAGATTATTTCGCTACTCTCCAGTATGTTGGGCGATTGGGTGTGGGATGACTGACGACCGCTAGCGACACCACCCTGTAAAACCACAATTGCTACAGAAACGGCAAACTTGACACTCATGGATGTATAAATAGTTTTGTTTTGTTTAGAAGTATCGGGGTTTAGTGCTTATGAACGACATGGTTTCATTGCTAATGAGACAGGCTTGTTTGTAACAGTTTGACTTTAATGTTTCAACACATATTCAAATCTTCAATTTTTACGTTGTGTATGAATTTTTTTTTTGCAAAACATGTGTCAGCCCGGACTTGGCCTGTGGGCCGTAGTTTGCCTAACAAAAGCTCTAAGGTCTTAAGAACAACGCAGTTGGTTCAACAAAAGTCACCCATGCCACTTTCGATCATAATAGGCCATTGTCTAACTTTAGTCATAAATATATTCATACATGGAAGGCCCAAATAAACAACAACAAACAGCCTAATAAATATGTTGTTTTTATTGTTACAATATCTTGCAATTACAATGCTTCAACCTTTTAGTGAGGTTGTAACAGAGCGTCGCATGAGGTTTGCGGGACAAGTTCTCCGACAAAACAAATTACGCATACTACGGGTTGCGATGATATGGAGACCAATACAAGGAAGCGCAAATATAGGCGTGCCACACTGTCATAGAACACCTCAGAGCAGTGGGAAGAGGCTCCAGACATTGCCAGTGACAGATTTTTGTGGAGACAGCTTATGGCCCAATGCGTCGAACCGTCCTAGGTTAATCCTAATTTCAATATCTTCTGCTATTACTTGTTTCTCTTTCTTTGTGTTGACAATGGACACGAATGTATGTACACATTTCACAGCTACTGCTGATTTTTGATGTTCTGTGCACTAATAATTATACACAGCTGTTACTTTTGTAAAATGACTTAGTCTTACGATATTTAAAAAGACAGTAGTTTATTTAAGGCCAC
Source organism: Biomphalaria sudanica (assembly GCA_036873155.1). Taxonomy (NCBI): domain Eukaryota; kingdom Metazoa; phylum Mollusca; class Gastropoda; family Planorbidae; genus Biomphalaria; species Biomphalaria sudanica. The sequence goes on from JAZGLO010002759.1 coordinate 79,053, forward strand.
GAATGCTATTTTGGTACCTTCAAATGTCTGTTAGTATTCCCGTGTTGACGAGGACTTAGCTAGTTCCTACCAAAGATGTGTATTGATACCTGTGAATTAAAAAAAAAAGTAAATTTCGGACCTTGCGATTTGTTGCCTACGCTTAACGAGGGTGTCTTGTTGCAAGATCAACGACCAACCTCCTTTACTTTTGTAGATTAAAGGTTCATGTAAGGTTCAGCGGGGACCCTGGAGGATTTTCAAATTCTTTCCCCCTCCCCACGCCCTCCACCATAGCTACGACACTGGTTTAAACTTTTATCCTAGAATAGGAGTGGGAAAACTAACGTGTCAAAACTTTTCACAGACAGAGTGAGTTGATAGAAGCTTTGTAGCAACAGAAACAAAATTAAATAAACTGCTGAGTCAATCACACAATCAGTGCTTGATTATTTGGGACCTGAACGAAACACTTCGCACATTCGGAGTTTTTAGCGGAACACTTTACTTTTTTTTTTTACAGTGATTATTTCCCCTGGTGACCTACTATTTAATTATTCCAGTAGTTCGCGAAATACGTTTTTTAGGGCCTCGCGGAACACTGGGGTTCCGCAGAACCCAGTTTTGGGAAAAACTGGTTGAGATCATGTGATGTACTTTTCTGGGATGACGGATTTCCTTGAAGCAGTAGAATAATCACATCGCTAGTTTATGTGACATCGCTAGTTTATGTCACATCGCTAGTTTATGTCACATCGCTAGTTTATGTCACATCGCTAGTTTATTTCACATCGCTAGTTTATGTTGTCACGTGTTTATTATGTTTATTTGAGTTGAAGATCTTGATGCTATAAACTTGTGACATATGTGGGTTCGGAGGTGCCTTCATTATAGTTCAAACTTTTTAATAATCAATGAAGTAACAAAGTGCGGATATTTTTTCTTGAGTGTTAATTATTTTAAAACTTGAACTTGATACAATAAATGTATGTACAAAGATATATAAAACAGATACAGGATGCAGTGAAAATGGTCAATGAAATGAGTAAATATTTACTTTAAAAACTAGCGACTTCTAAGTCTAACTTTCTAGCTCTCTCTCTCTCTCGTCTCAAGCTAACACTCGTCCTTTTATATCTTTCATTGGAATAACGAACAGTGACATCTCAATACCCATACTTGACTCATTGACCCGTATACATTTCATTTTCCCTTTAATTGTTTTCAATTTAACCTACGTTAATTATGTTTCCCTGCTGTAGCCTTGAACTATGTTTTAATCGTCGTCTTTCTGGCATTTAAGCGTGGGTACGCTAATCTGATTTGAGATAGGTACAATGTCCTCATTTTGTAAACAATGATGTGTCAATAGTGACGTGACATATGTCACATTGCTAGTTTATGTGTATAACTCCCATAACACGTATCGTATATTCACCTTTGAGTGCATTTTTGTGACGGTACCGGCAACTTTTTCAATGTGGGGAAAAATACTTTATTTTAATGTTTATTATAATTTATTAGTAAGTAAAAGTAGGCTTTCCATCATTGAGAACCGTCGCTTTTTGATCGAAGATGAGTACATTTTTCATATTCTATAAACTCGAATATGACTGTAAAGTCCAAAACTCGCTTTAAAAAGCCGGCCGCATACGTTACATGGGTAGGTTTGCTCAGTTACAGATAGAGCTGCTTCTTCTCTCAGCTTTTTGGTTCGGCGGCCTTCACGCTGGTCACTCTTCTTGCTTCATAACTCGTGAATCAAACACTCACAGCTTCACGCCAAGAGGAGCGATATATATATATATAATTTATATATATATACCTTTGATAGTATTGCGATAATCGATTACAAATAAAACGCTGCGCTGTACACGTGTCATGAAAAGGCTACATAAAGGAAGCCAGCTTCTGACACCACACTGTTCCTTGAAACTCAATACAGTTACATCCTAACATGACAGCTGAAAGTTTGTTACTGCTGCTTTTAACAATTAGGATTTCCGGTAAGTCGGGTCAGATTTTATCGTGTGTGTAATATATTCTTCTAAACCGCTTAAACCGTGGGCAAAAATATCCCCTGTGATTGTTGAGTATAACCTGTCAGATTTCGGAATGCTTAGAGCTACTGTAAGGATAATGAAACTATTTGATCTGGATCTGATTTAAAAAAAAGTGGAAGCACTATATTGCTTTATAGACACAGGAGACAGTGGAGAGGGGTGCATATGTCAATATCTGCGTGAGAGAAGGATGTTTGTCATCGTGATGATACGATACGATACATCTGCGTGAGAGAAGGATGTTTGTCATCGTGATGATTCGATACGATACGTCTGCGTGAGAGAAGGATATTGTCG